>PVLC010006204.1:0-71064 GCA_004027655.1 Graphiurus murinus | reverse complement strand
GAAAATGTTTAAGATACCTTTCCGTTGTCTTCTATTATTTGAAGCTGAGTTCATGCTAAATAATATACTTATATGCACATGTCTAGAAAAATCAAACATCTTTATGCCATGTAGGTATTAAAATTAATCTCTCTGACTTCTTTATCATCTATAGTTATCCCTTCAAAATGGTCTATTTTAAATTCTAAGCATTTTTTTTCAATTCTTCTTGGGAATAACTCTCCATTTGATGGTCAGAATGAGCAAAATTGATATATGGTCCTCCACAATCATAATGGGTATATTAAGAAAGAACTTGATGTTTCTGGAGGAATTTGACAGAAAATTTTAGAAAACACCTGTTTACAAATAATTCTGAAGTAAATACATGACATTTGGCAATGTTATAGTTTTGTAAAAAACTATCAAAATCTCAGCTTGTAAAGTATAAAAAGCACATCCTGAATATTCTTGCAGTTTTATAAATACCGAATAAAGGAATTATGATGCTTCAAAGGACTTTGGATTATGTCAATTTACTTAACCTGGAAGCCTCATAGTTAGCCATTTATAAACAGTGATTTACTGTAAAATTGACATTGTGTTGGCATCTACACACTTAGCGGTCTATAAAAAGTTAGTAAAACAATTAGCCAATTAAAGGGGAAAGGTTTAGTTTGTTTGTGTTAAAGATCTTGCTACCTTAAGAAAACTAAATCAAAGTGAAACCCACATGAGTCCTGGAAGCTCCAGCTCAGCTCTACTCCAAACACAGGAGACACACATTCAAGTACCTCGGAATTACCCAGTTCATTTATTCTCGTTAAACTGAAATGGGATATGAAATGTTTCAGATCCTCTTTAATATTACAAGATAATAGGACTTGTGTGAAGAGTCAAAATGAAGATAAATCCAACCCAACAATCTAGCTTTGACAGTACAATACCAAAAGGGTTATTGGAAAGCACAAGAGGCTTGTCTGACATTATCATCCAAGCAGTAATGTGTACCCCAAACCATGCTAGAGTTCCTAAAGCTAAGTTACATCTCCCCCACATCATTACTGTAGTGAATTCCATGATGCTACACCTAAGGCACACAGCACTGTGTTACTTGTTCTCTCTTTCTCGCTTTCTCACCTCAAGGAAGAACCCTAGTTAGTGTATTTTTCTGGCATTTGGTAAACTGGTTAAGCCACAGGTATATACTTCTCCTTTCATCTTTGTAAGATGAGGATTTCTAAGCTTTTTAGACAGTGCCTACTTCACATACTTTGACCATTTTGGACCTGCAAACTAGAATGGATACAGATCTATTATGAACTACTCTGATGAAAACAACAGGTTAAGTTCCTGTCTAACTGTATGTTATTTAATATTTCATAAAAGATTAGTTAATTGCTATCAAATTCAAAGGGATATTCAGCATGGTCTGATGTAACTTATAAAATGTATTAAAGTACAGAAAATTATCTTCTCTGGTTCCTGTAGGGGGAGGAGGCATCTCAAGAATGGGCTTTCTTCTCCCGAAGCTGAAATTGGGGCACAAGGACAGGACTATATGTGTCCTTACTGACAGAACACGCAATTACAGAACAATATGTCATAGACAAAGGGAAAAAAACAATAATTTCAAATCCTTTGAAATTAATTCCAAGTCAAAAGTAATGAATGCAAGTACTGACACTTAGGTGTCGATTCTCAAATACCTGAGCAAATTTATATTGCCTTTTCTAGAGTAATATACAGAAAAGATAGGTTTATTAGGCTAATTAACAATTCCCTCAAGAAACACCTTATAGTCCTACTAGTTTTCTACAAAATCAGGATAATATTCTTTAGTTTTTAAAACTCTTTGCTTTGATATTCCATATTTGGAATAGCAGGAAACTTTCATGAGTTACAATAGCACTTGAATTTTATGTCTATGGAAGCATGTAAAATGATTCCTTGATTTGTATTTCAACATTGTAACTTTTTATTTCATTTCATTATTCTATGAAATACTTTGCTTTGTAAATATATTAGCATTAACTAGGTATAGGGGTGCATGCCTGTAATCTCAGAACTTGGGAGCCTGACTCAGGAAGATTGAAGGTTCGAGGACAGCCTCAACAATATAGTAAGATTCTCAGCAATCTATAGAGACACTGTTTCAAAACAAAAAAATAAAAAAGGCTTTATCTCTGAGGTAGAATGCCCTGAATTCAATTCCCAGTAACACACACACACACACACACATACACACACACATCTTTTTTGCAAGATGTTATTAAGAAAATAAATTATTAACTTTTGCTATTGAATCCAAGTTAGGTTCAGAATTCAAGGTGCATTAAGGAAAATTTATAACTAAATAAAATCATATTTACAAATATTTAATCAGAATATTAGAAATGTATTGAGTTAATATATCTACAAGCTGAGTGTAGTGGCACACATTTGTAATCCTTGGGAGACTGAGAAAGGAATATCACAGGTTCAAGCCAGCCTCAACACTCAGCAATTTAGCAAGCCTCTCATCAACCTGCTGAGACACTGTTTCCAAATTAGAAAAAAGAAAATATAGGGCTGGGGGGTATATCTCAGAGGTAGAATGGCTCTGGTTTCAACCCCCAGTAAAAAAAAGAAAAGAAGAAATATATATATATATTTATCTATATATATATATATTAGATAGATATATGTCACTATGTTATATAGACATGACTTATAATCATATGAGTGGAAATACTGAGGCATACAGAAACTAAGCAATTTACTCCAGGTCCCATAACTAGCTAATGGCAGAACAAGTATTGGATCCCAGGAAGTCTGGCTCTAGGGTTTGTGTTTTTAGCTGTTACCTTACACCCAGTTCTCTGTATAACAAACATATTGTTCATATTGGAGCTTTAAGAGGTGATTCAGGACACAGAACAGATGGAGGTAGGGGATATACAGTGCAAGGAATTCTCAGACTTCCAAACGTACAATTAATACAGAAAATTAGAACATTCTGCAGTTCAGTTATAGGTAGTTTTATAGATCTCAGTAAAATTTGAGTTTCTATTATTTCCAGAAACGGGGCTAGGATGTGGAATGTGATAAATAATTTTTTAACACAGTGGTAAGTTTAGAACTCCTAAGGTGTAGAATACAAATCAACCAATGGGGTAGAGTTTTTTTTTATTATAATTGAAAATATAAAATTTTTTGTACATGCAATCCTGTTATTCCACCTACAGAACCTGCCCTCTAAACCACCAGTGAACCACAGCCTTCCCTATTATCTAGCTTCTACCTCATACTTATTACATGCTCCTTACAAGGCAGAACTATGCCATGTTCTTTGCTATGTCGTCAGTACATGAATTAATAAGTAAGAAAATAGGAAAATGATGAATTATAGTGCTCTTACATCTTGCATATATAAAATAACTATGGGAAAACAGACTTTCATTCTCCCAACTATTGAAAATTATTGACTTGAATATACTGTCACTGACCTGAGATACATATAAATCCAGAAGAGAAAAAGGCCTCATTGTATGGAGACGCGCTGTCCGTCTGGGCATAGATAGCGTACACAGACATGTGTGAACAGGCACATTCCACATGGTCTGAAGTGTCTTCAACCACTTTGCAGAACTGACTGTCAGACAACCAGCTAGAGCAAAACAAAGTAGTCACTGTTCCTCTTTCATCAATACTTAAGGTGTTTAAATGGTTTTAAAATAATAAATAATTTGCTGAACTTAAATGTTCTTTACTCAAGATTTAAGAAGACCACATTTTCAAGAAAAAACACCAAAGGGAACATCTTGTCCTGGACATGAACCAACAGATTCCACAAGACACCTTAAGAGGCAGTCTAAATACCAACTGCACCTGTCATAGCAGTCTTTATACCAAAGAGGCTGGTCCTCTCAACAGAGCAGTACCCAACCCTCCTTAACCCAAGGCCAACCCACCCTTCTTTATCAGTCAAAAATCCCAAGAGATCATCATAGCCACAATATGTGTATGGCTCACTCTTTGGCATGCTTTCATAAGCCCTTGTGTTCTAAACCACATAAATGACTTGGATCCCTTTCTAAGATTCCTTCTGCATCCTTTTTGCATTTTGGAGCCACTTATATATGTTTTCCAAGGAAATTTAAATGCTTGCTTCTATAAAGTTTGGCTCATTTTGCATTCTTCGGTGATTACTAGTTGGTGCACTCTTCCTTTTTAGCGCATCTTGATCTCATTTACTTTTATAAGGACATGTGACTTCCTAACCCAAACGGCAGATCTGAGCTTGGAACATTCATTCCTAATTATACACTGAGGATTACAGAATATCTATATAAAATGCTCCTTGACTTATAATGGAATTACAACCTGATAAGCTCATTGTAAATTGAAAATATCATAAGTTGAAAATACATTTAATATATCTAACCTACTGAATATCATAGCTTAGCAACACAACAGTGTAGAGTCTCATGGTCATGTGGCTAACCAGGAGTCATGGCTCACTGTCTTTGCTAAGTCTTATGAGACAGTATCATGTCATATATCACTAGTATAAGAAAAAACCAAAATTCAAAAACAAATTTTTGTGTGGCATGGGGGATTAAACCCAGGGACATTCTACCTTTGAAATACAACCCCAGCCCTGTTTTATTTTTATTTTGAAGCAGGGTCTCGCTAGGTTGATGAGAGTCTCACTATTTGCTGAGGCTGTTCTCGAACCTGCGATCCTCCTGACTCAGCTTTGCAAGTACTGGGATTACATGCATATACCACCACACCCAGCTAAAACTCAAAAATTGAGTATGATTTCTACTGAGTATGTATCACTTTTGCACCATCCTCGGGTAGAAAAATCATAAATGGATCCATCATAACTCAGAGGCCATCTATATTAGGTTTAAGATCCATCATCAGGAATTTGGAATTTCAATTAGAAGTGCTTTTTGTTTGTTTCTTTGTTTAAAGAAAAAGACTAATCAGAATGTTGGTGTTTCAGAAGACAACTGGTTGTCCCACTAAGTTATTAAAGCTAGTTAGAATTTTAATTTGGTTGAAATTCAGCAATACACAGAACCTAGTGACTGGCAAAGACCCTAGCCCTCCTGGGCCAGCACTACCTGACCCTGCGGTGTTGATTGAGTAGAGTGGTAGTAAACACTCAGAAACTCAAGTCCTTAGGCCAAGGACATTCAAAGAAAAAACTCACTCTCTTCTCCCCATTCCTGTACCTAGCTTTAATCTCAAAATGTACTCTCACATACTTGTGGACTACAATGCTAGATCCTGCTGGTCTCTCTAGGGCATCGACTCCTGAGCCACAAACCCAAACAGACCAGGTACAAAGAAGGAATTTCCTTTCCTGCCCTCAGATTAACTGATAACTTCAGAAAAGTTACCCAAATTTAGCAGAACTCTGACCACAACCCATGAAAATAGTAATAACACAGATACAAGTATGTGCTTACCACATATTTAAATCATGTGGCTGTACTGAACAAATGAAAAATGTCAGACCATTTCCTAAGTTGCTCCATCTTATTGACTGTAGAGATTGTGCTGCAGTATAAGGTCTCACCTGAGGCCACCATGGATACCTCATCCACAAAAAAAAAAAACTAGATTCTAATCTGAAAAAGTTAATAAGTACCTTGCAGCAGCCTGATTCCAAAGAAGACAGAGAGACGTCTGAGGAACAATTCTAGGTTCAGCAGCATAAATCCTGTAGAGAACCTCATTGTTGTTAGTCAGTGGCTGTGAACTCTGACCTTTCATGCTCAAAGATAATACCTACAATGTTAAAAGGAACAGAAACCTCAATGATATTTTCCAATTAGTGTTATGACTGAGTCTCGCACTCTGAAGCAGACTCTACTTTTCTAATAACTATATTTACTTGTTTTCCTTCAGTATTAATAGTTAGCTCCCTCCTGAATTCAGGATAGCTGACTGGTCTTCCATGGGGCGCATTCCACCTCCCCTTCATTCAGCCAGTGGTCTTCAGCCAACAACACCCACTCTAACTATAATTGGCTGACTTCGTCAAAGGTGGGGTATGTTATATTAGGGAAAGCTATATTTTGTCACTTCTCATATATATACATATATATTACTTCTCATATATATATATATATATATATATATATATATATATATATATATATTACTCAATAAATCATGAAGGAAACATTTCCAGCTATTTTTGAAACTAAATATTCTAGAAATGGTTCTAAAGATGAAACACTTTTTATATTAGTTCACCACATGTAGTACTTGCCAAGAATCTGATCAAGCAAATGCATTCTAAGTTAGTCTGCTAAAGGAAAAATCAGACTCTAACCACATAATTTACAAAATGATAGAGTACCTTATTTTTCAGGGCAGGGAGATTGTTTCCAGTTATAAACCACTGCTGGCTGCTATACTCTGTAAACTGGATTAGTTTACAAGTACTTTTCCCAGGCATTATTTCCACATCGGAGACATCCAATAATGTCTCTGGAATTCGAATATAATCGCCTTCTTTGCCTTCAAATTTGTGCCCATTTATTTGCTGAGGATACCAGTGAAGAGCCAGTATTGACAAATATGGGCAACTGTCAAGGATGGTCTTGCTTCTACAACAGAAAACAAAGCTTCTGATTAAAATGTCATGTTTTTGCATTACATACCCACTTAAGTTTGTTACAATGCATTACACTGGGACTCTCTTGTTATGTATAACAATGATGCTACCAACCCAGAAGCACTAGATACAATCTGCTTTCAGATTCTTTATGATTAAGTGTTACAGTTTTTTATTGTGTGTGCAGAACTTTCTTCATCCTCTTGTCTGCTCCTCCCTGTAAGCTAAAACATGAATATTTGAAAGCTGTTTCACAGATACTAAGATATAATCTGTGGTTACAGACTGTGTTAGAAACATCAGTACTGGTGGAATAGGCTGAAGAAAGGGTGTCCCCAATAAACTGAAGCCTTCTGTTTTATTTAAGAGCATCATAAATCTTATATATCTGGAGCCATGTTTTCATCTAGAATTTACCTCTTGCCTTTCTAACTCACCAGAGCATTGCTAATGTGTCCATTTGACTGCTAAGAAAAATTGCCCTGACGTGCTCTTTATTCATTTAACAATTCTGTTTTGAAGATCTCCTAGGCAGAATAAGATCCTGTGCTCAGCAAAACTGCTTCCAAGATTCACTGTGTGTTGAAATCACTTGGAACTTGAAGTACAGATTTCTAGTTTACATCCAGACTTACCAATGCAGAATCCTCACCCATAGAGGGGGTTGGCAGTTCTAGGAATTTTGTATTTGTAACTAGCCCCCCACTCCCACACCAAATATGTTGCAATGGATTTGTGAACCCATCATCTTTGTAAACAATGAACAATGAAGAGATATGAAGATAAATCAAACCTGAAACCTGCCTTAAATAGTGTAGAGAATTTTAGGATAAGATTTATGCATTAAACATCAAAAGTTATATGGGCTACAATAGATGTATAGTGTCTGTATAATTAGATCATGGATCTAAATGGCACCTTGTCAAGATGGCCTAACCTTGGAAATGGAGTACAGAATTTTAAGTGAAAGATTTAAAAAAGGAAAGAGTAAAGGATAACATTTTTCTCTGGCTACACAACTTCTGTAAAAAACTCATCTACAGCTTCAATGACCAAAATCAAATCTGTGCCTTCAAATATCTATACCTAATCCATCCATTCATTCAGAACTCTGGGTCCCTGTGTCAAGCCTCCGACAAACCACCTCAGTTCTATGGGATACACACACCTCCACAGAGCTTATCAAAAAGTCAGCTTTTAATCTCCCCCAACATTGTCAATAGTGAGTGACTCTCTGCCTAAAAGCTGCCACTGCAGAACTCCTGACCAAGCTCAAACAGTTGAGACCAGTCAAGCTCACCCCACAGCTTCAGAGCCCCATTCAGTTCCCCTACCTGCAGTCTACTGAGATTCCAGACCAGTTAATACCACACTGGACCCTGCTATCGCGATAAACCAACAACACATGCACAATGACTCCACCAACCATGCTGATAGCCAAATCCTTGCTGAAACACTAACCTCCTACACCTATATCCTTCACCAGCCCCACAGTCAGTTTTATAACTACACTGAAGTGATGTGGGGAATCCACATTAACTTGTGGACTGATTGGCCCTACAAATCTAGTGTCCAACCTGGGTAGGATCCTCAGTGTCACTTGGCATTGTTTTTACTCAGCTTCCAAGTGATTGGAAGAATCCCTCTCCCCTCCTCCGATTCCCTCAGTTAAGTTGTCTTCTTTACTCATCTAAGGTTTCTCCTTCTTTGCATGGAGTCCCTCCTATGGCCCATTTTCTCCTTAGCTCCCACATATTAGGGAGAACCCGACTTTTCATTTTTTGTGACTGGCTACTCTAACTTAGCATGATGTTCTCCAGTTCCATGCATTTCCCTGCAAATGACACGATTTTGTTCTTCTTTATGGCTGAATAAAATCCCATTGTGTATATATCCCATAGTTTTGTAAGCCACTCATTTGTTGAGGGATATCTTGGCTGATTCCATAGCTTGGCAATTGTGAATTGTGTGGCTATAAACATAGATACACACGCCGGGCGTGGTGGCGCATGCTTGTAATCCCAGCATTCGGGAGGCTGAGACCGGAGGATCCGGGTTTGCGGCCAGCCTCAGCTACCTAGTGAGGCACTCCGCAACTTAGTGAGACCTGGTTTCAAAATAAAGAATAAAAAATAGGGCTGGGGGTATAGCTCGGAGGTAGAATGCCCCTGAGTTCAACCCTCAGTACCGCAAAAAAAAAAAAAATAAATAAATAAAAATAAACATAGATACACATGCATCAGTCTGATAGTTTGGTTTCCATTCTTTTGGGTAGATACCCAGAAGTGGTATTGCTAGATCCTGTGGTAGGTTCACTTCCATTTATCTGAGGATTCTCCATACTGTTTTTCAAAGTGGTTGCACTAATTTGCAATTCCACCAACAATGTATTAGAGACTCCACTTCTCCACACCCTTGCCAGCACATGTTGTTGTTTGTGTTTTTAATGATTGACATTTTAATTGGGGTTAGGTGAAATCTCAGGGTAGTTGTGATTTGCATCTCTTTGATTGCTAATGATGTTGGACATTTCCTCATGCATTTATTGGCCATTTGTATTTTGTCTTTTGTGAAGTGTCTACTTAGTTCACTTTCCCATTTTTTGATTGGGTTATTTGTTTTCTTAGCTGTGAGTTTCTTGAGTTCTCTGCATATTCTAGATATAGTCCTGTATTGGAGTACCTGGCAAAAGTCTTCTCTCATTCTATCAGCTCTCTTTTGAGGTTCTTGATAATTTCCTTTGCTACACAGAAGCTCTTTAGTTTAATGCAATCTCATGTATTGATTCTCCTTTGAATTTCATGTGCTTTTGGGTCTTGTTGAGAAAGTTTTTACCTGTGCCTATGTGTTGAAGTGTTGGCCCTATGCCTTCTTCAAGTAGCTGCAAGGTCTAGTCTAATTTCCAGTCTTTGATCCATCTTGAATTGACTCTTTTGCAGGGTGAGAAAGTGGGACTTATTTCAATTTTTCTGCATATGGTTAACTAGTTTTGTTAACACCATTTGTTGAAGAGGCTATCTTTTTTTCAATGTATGTCTTTGGCCCCTTTGTCAAAAACCAGATGGATTTAACTGTACAGATTTGTTTCTGAGTCTTCTATTCTGCTTCATTGGTCTATGTGTCTGTTTTGTCTATATGTTGTTTTTATTTCTGTGGCTTTGTAGTAGAGTTTGAAGTCAGGTATTGTGATGTCTCCTTCATGGTTTTTGTTGCTAAGAACTACTTTGGCTATTATGGATTTCCTGTTGTTCCAAATGAATTAAGGACTGATTTTTCTATGTCTGTGAAGAATGACCATGGTAATTTAATGGGTATTGCATTGAATCTGTAGATCATTTTTGGAAGAATGAACATTTTGATGATATTTATTCTTCCTATCCAAGAGCATGAAAGGTCTTTCCAACTTCTAAGGTCTTCTTTGATTTCTATTTTCAATGTTTTATAATTTTCCTTGTAGAGGTCTTTTATCTACTTGGTTAGGTTTATTCCTAAGTATTGCATTTTGGGGGCATATATTGTGAGTGTTTTTTTTTTTTTAATTCTTTTTCAGTGGATTTATGGTTGGCATACAGGAAAGCTTCTGATTTTTTAAGATTGATTTTGTATCCAGATACTTTGATGAATTTTTTGATCAGTTCTATAAGCCTTTTGTTGAGTTTTTTGGGTCTTCTAAGTATGTCAAGTCATCTGCAAATAGAGATTGTTTTAGTGCTTCTTTTCCTATTTGTACTCCTCTGATTATATTCTTTTGCCTAATTGCTCTGGCAAGCGTCTCAAGGACTATACTACAAAGGCATAGTGATAGTGAACATCCTTGTTTGGTTCTTGTTTTTAGGGGGAACTCTTGCAGTTTTTCCCCATTTAATATGATGTTGGCTGTGGGCCTATTATATATTGTCTTTATGATGTTGAGGTATTATCGGGACCCCAGGCTGAACCCTCAACCATGAGGCCCCAATAAAGACGAACTGAACATTGCTGGCTTAAACTTCTCTTTATTATACCTCTCTCTCTCTCTCTGGGATTGAGGATGCTACCTGAGCAGTAATAGTAACCATTCCCTTAACCCTGACAGTAGCCGTCTCTCTAACCACAATTGCTTCTCTCACCCCACTCTCGTTCTCTGTAACCGTTCCTTGCAATGTACCTCTCCAACAAACCCCCAACAACCCCTCTCTCCAGCAATCAACCTTCTACCAGCAACCCACCAACCACAGCAACCAACCAGCCTCCCAGCAACCACACCACCCAGCAACCCCCTCTCATGCGAGAGGTGGAGGCTCTTAAAGCCGCGCAGGGCATGAGCCACGAGGTGCTTCATACAGCTCTCACCTGGGCCGGACATGAGCCGGGCGTGCTGGTGCATGCGCTCTGGCGTGGCGCAGCCCTAGGATGTTACCACCTGCAGCCACTTCTGGCACTCTGCCAGGCGCCATCTAGAGGCAGGGCCTTTCCGGCCGGGCTAAGACCCCAACAAGGTATGTTCCTTCTATTCCGATTCTCTGCAGTGCTTTTAGCATGAATGGGTGTTGGATTTTGTCAAATGCTTTTTCAGTATCTATTGAAAAGATCATGTAATTTTTGTCTTTCGTTCTGTTTATGTGGTGAATTGCATGGATTGTTTTTTGTATGCTGAACCAGTCTTGCATCTATGTGATGAACCCGACTTGGTCATAGGATGTAATTTTCTTGGTGTGGTTTTGAATGCATGTTGCTAGAATTTTATTTAGCAGTTTTGACATTTTTAACTTTTAAAAGACACTTTGATATAAAAGGAATATACTGTCTACAGTATAAAGTTATATTTCTTCAGGCCACTGCTGTTTTTTTTTTTTTTTTCCAAATAATCTGCTTCACTTGTCCAACAGGTACAATGCATTAACCACTTGATTCTTGGTTATATCATCTTAGCATGAATTTACATGACACATTGCTTGGTATATAGTGAGGAATTACATGTAAGGTATGGCTAATATCTTAGAAGATACTTACTTTTCACCAGGAGAACCACAGGTAACATCAGTCAGCAGAGAAAAGGCGAAATTCTCAGCCACTTCAGTAAAGTGGCTAAATCCCCTGGTGTCCTGGCGCTTTGGGTTAATAAGAGCACAAAGAATCTCATAGAAAAGAGTCCGGCT
This sequence comes from Graphiurus murinus, assembly GCA_004027655.1. NCBI lineage: Eukaryota > Metazoa > Chordata > Mammalia > Rodentia > Gliridae > Graphiurus > Graphiurus murinus. Next base: position 59,325 of record PVLC010006204.1, on the reverse strand, counting down.
CTCAATACTAAAAGCTTGATTTCTTCCTTCAGCAGTTATCTGGAAAAAAGGCAAGTGTGAAAATATCTATTAAAGATAAACTTCTTAAATTATATGAAATGTGAATATTACATGTATTATTTATTAACAGTTGTTAACATTAACAAAATAAAAATGAATCTATGAAGAATTTAAGAGAAATTGATATCAAATTTTTATTTTGAATACATCTGTTTGCGCTTTAAAAGGAAAAATAATAATCTTCAAAATATTACTTAATTGTAACTATAATCATTAACATCATGAATTAAAATTAATCCCATTTTTACTTCTGCCATAAGGATTCTTATTCTTTTGATCAACAAGTAAAATAACTAAATACCTGAACGATATTTGCTTATAATGGAAGTAAGATTCTTTTTTAGTATTTTGGTACTGGGGATTGAACCTAGAGGCATTTTACCCCCAAGTTACATCCCCAGCCCTTTTTATTTTGAAACAAAGTCTCACTAAGTTGCCAAGGATCTTGCCAGAATGCTGAGGCTGGCCTCAAAACTGCAACCCTCCTGTCTCAGCCTCAGAGTACTGAGATCACAGACACGCACCCACTACTCCAGGCACAAGATTGTTCTTGTTTGTTTTCCAATGAACACAAGCCACCGTATACAACTAAATTTCCAAAGCAGCATATGAGGAGATTATTTTCAACCAAGAGTATTTAAGACCTCTTGGCATCCTTGTATATTTGGTATGTATGACCCTTCTTACTTAAAAAGATTGGGTTATTTGTTGTTTATGGAACAAGAAAAGTAGGAGGAAATCTACCTTCATGGTTTTTCCTTGCCAGAATAATGGAGACCACATCTCAGTTGAATGGCTAAGCATGGCTGTGAAGCCATTGACTTATTATTTCATTATATGCTAATTTATCTGATGAATCCCTATTAATTCTTCCAATTCTAAATGCATCACTTTCTCTATAACTCCTACATTGCACTCCACCTGCCAAAACACATCTACATTCTCTTTGTAACTTGCACATACTTTATTAATAAACATATTTTAGTCTTGAAATGTTTTATTGTTTCTCCTACTAAATGAACTCAAGGGAAAAGTGGCTCATAGTCATATGACTAGTAAAGTTCCAAGCTCATAAAAGATCTCAAGATCTGATCTTACAGAGTAATAATCTCAAAGATAGGAAGCATTGAGAACAATCCAAAGAGAAAATAGGACAAAAATTTAACAATGAAAAATCTGCAAATGAAGTCAGAGAACAGCTGACTGGATACTGAAACAAGCAAACTGGATATTAAAATGAAAAATAAGTGCAAGAAAATTTCTTAGCCTCGGAGAAAATATAACAGACAAAAAGGACAAATCTTAGGGCAAATTCCTAAGATCTATGCATAAAAAAGAGCAAGTAGAAGAAAAAAATAACACAGTTCCTTTAAGCTAAAGGAATACTCATGTCTAATAGTACACAGATTGCTTTCCAGCAGGGAAAATTAGAGAAAGAGATATAGGTGTGTAATTTATCTTAATATTTTAAAAAATCATACTAGAAATCAGGAAAACATAGTAATAGGGAAACAAAAATTCAGTTTGACATCAGACATTTCCGAAAATTGAAATGCCAGAAGAGCAACATGTGCAGAATTTTAGGAATTAAAGGCCATGATTCAGGAATTCTAGAGCTACCCAAACTTTTATTCGTGTTCCAGGAAAATATAAAGTTTATTTTAGTAAAGCACACAAAAAATAAAACAAAAAGGCCATTTCTATAACACTGGGATAGTATGGGTACTTCATGGTTCTCAGTAACTTATATATACCCCTCCAATCTTCACAAGAATCTTGTGAGAAAGATCTTATTGCTATCTTGGCTTTGCTCCACAGAAGAAAACTGAGTCAGAAAGAGGATAAACAACTTGTCCCAGTGCAGAGCTGGTGACTGCCCAAGCCTAGACATGCTCCTGATAGCCACCTGGCCTGACTTATAACACCCCCTGCTTGTCAAAAAACAGCAACATAGACTAAGTTCATTGACAAGTAGTCAAATTATGGCAAATGTGAAATATAAAAGTAGCTAGTAAAATACAGAGTGGAACCTAAATCATTGTTTGTATGAGTATAAAATAAATTATATGTAAACAAATAACTATGGTATAAAATAGGCAATATTGTTTTTTCATTTTTTATTGGGGCATTTTAATCATATATCTTTGTTAGGTACAAGTTGGTAAAGGCATACATGCACACATTTTTCATTTCACCCTTCCTCAATTCCCAATTCCTACCCCACTCCCTCGCCCTCCCTCCTTCTCAAGTTCAGTTTAGTGATTGACTTTGATATGTTTGTGAAAGTACATCATGTGCATTAGGATGCCCCCCCATCACTTTCAGTTAAGTCACTTTCTTTACTCATCTAAGGTTTCTCCTTCTTCCTCTGGAGTCCATTTTATTTTCCACTGTCTCCCTAGCTTCCACATATTAGGGAGAGCATCCAATTTTTTACTTTTTCTGACTGACTAATCTCACTTACCATAATCTTTTCCAGATCCATCCATTTCCCTGCAAATGACATGATTTTGTTCTTCTTTATGGCTTAGTAAAATTCCATTGTGTACATAGCCCATAGTTTTGTAATCCATTAATCTGTTGATGGATATCTTGGCTGGTTCCATAGTTTGGCAATTGTGAACTGTGTAGCTATAAACATAGATACGCATGCATCAGTCTGGTAGTTTGGTTTCCATTCTTTTGGGTAGATACCCAAAAGTGGTATTGCTAGATCCTATGGTAGGCTCACTTCCATTTATCTGAGGATCCTCCGTACTGTTTTTCAAAGTGGTTGCACTAATTTGCAATTCCACCAACAATGAATTAGGGTTCCCACTTCTTCACACCCTCACCAGCATTTGTTGTTGTTTGTGTTTTTGATGATTGCCATTCTGATTGGAGTTAGGTGAAATCTCAAGGTAGTTTCGATTTACATCTCTCTGATTGCTAATGATGTTGAACATTTCCTCATCCATTTATCAGCCATTTGTAGTTCTTCTTTTATGAAGTGTCTATTTCCTTTGCTCATTTTTTGATTGGGTTATTTGTTTTCTTAGCTGTGAGTTTCTTGAGTTCTCTGTATATCCTGGATATTAGTCCTCTATCAGAAGAGTAGCTGGCAAAAATTTTCTCCCACTCTGGGCTCTCTGTTGAGGTTCTTGATAGTTTCCTTTGCTGCACAGAAGCTCTTAAATTTAATGTAATCCCATGTATTGATCTTCCTTTGAGTTGCTTGTGCCTTTGAGGGTTTGTTGAGAAAGTTTTTACTTGTGCCTATGTGTTGAAGTGTTGACCCTATTCCCTTTTCAAGTAGCTGCAAGGTCTCTGGCCTGACTTCTAGGTCTTTGATCCATCTTGAATTGACTCTAGTGCAGGGTGAGAAAGTGAGGTTTATTTCCATTTTCCAGCATATGGTTAACCAGTTTTGCCAACACCATTTGTTGAAGAGGCTATCTTTTTTCCTGTGTATGTTTTTGGCTCCTTTGTCAAAAATCAATTGACTCTCTGTGTGTTAGTTTGTTTCTGAATATCCTATTCTGCTCCATTGGTCTATGTGTCTGTTTTTGTGCCAATACCATGCTGTTTTTATTACTGTGGCTTTGTAGTAGAGTTTGAAGTCAGGCATAGTGATGCCTCCTGCATGGTTCTTGTTGCTAAGAACTACTTTGGTTATTCTGGGCTTTTTGTTGTTCTAAATGAATTTAAAGACTGATTTTTCTATGTCTGTGAGGAGTGGCCTTGGTAATTTCATGGGCATCGCATTGAATCTGTAGATCACTTTTGGGAGAATGGTCATTTTGATGATATTTATTCTGCCTATCCAAGAACATGGAAGAGCTTTCCATTTTCTTAGGTCTTCATCAATTTTTTTTTTCAACTTTTTATAGTTTTCCTTATAGAGGTCTTTTACCTCCTTGGTTAGGTTTATTCCTAGATTTCATTTTTTCGGATGCTATTATGAGTGGAACTGTTTTCTGGATTTCTTTTTCAGTGGATTTATGGTTGTCATACAGGAACGCTTCTGATTTTTTAAGATTGGTTTTGTATCCAGACACTTTGCTGAATTTGTTGATTGGTTCTTTAAGTTTTTTTGTTGACTATGTTGGTTCTTCTAAGTATAGTACCATGTCATCTGCAAAAAGGGATAGGTTTAGGTCTTCTTTTCCTATTTTTACACCTTTTATTTTCTTCTCTTGTCTTATTGCTCTGGCTAGAGTTTCAAGTACTATATTGAACAGAAGTGGTGATAATGGACATCCTTGTCTTATTCCTGTTTTTAGTGGGAACTCTTGCAGTTTTTCCTCTTTTAATATAATGTTGGCTGTGGGCCTATTGTATATGCCTTTATGAGGTTGAGATATGTTTCTTCTATTCCAATTCTCTGCAGTGCTTTTAGCATGAATGGGTGTTGGATTTTATCAAATGCTTTCTCAGCATCAATTGAAATGATCATGTGATTTTTGTCTTTGATTCTGTTTATGTGGTGAATTACATGAATTGTTTTTCATATGTTGAACCAGCCTTGCATCCCTGGGATGAACCTGACTTGGTCATGCTGTATAATTTTCTTGATGTGGTTTTGAATGCACATTGCTAGTATTTTATTTAGTAGTTTTGCATCTAAGTTCATCAGCAGAATAGGCCTAGAGTTTTCTTTTCTTGAGCTGTCTTTGTTTAGCTTTAGTATTAATGTGATGTTGGCTTCATAGAAGTGTTTGGGAGAGTCCCGTTTCTTTCTGTTCCACGGAATAGTTTGAGGAGTACTGGGATTAGCTCTTCTATAAATGTTTTACAAAATTCACTTGGAAAACCATCTGGCCCTGGGCTTTTGTTTGATGGTAAACTCTTTCTATCTCTTTGATTGCTTAAAGTAGGCAATATTTTTAAAGTATGAAAAAAGAAACAGGCTGGCTTCATAAGGCCATTTTATATAAATGGAAAAATCCCCTAAAATTATCAAAACTAGCTTAAAAACAAGTAGAAGACCTGAATCACCCATGAGAAAAAAAAAAAAAACTTTGAGAGGATAGAATATAAAAAATGGCAGTTGGGTGTGGTGGGTACATACTTGTAATCCCAATAGCTGAGAGGTTGAAAAAGGAGGATCTCAGGTTCAAAGCCAGCCTCAACAACTCATTGAGGCCCTTAGCAACTTAGAAAGACCCTCTGGAGCCAAAAACATATACTGCAAAAAAGATAGCCTCTTCAACAAACGGTGTTGGCAAAACTGGTTAATCATATGGAGAAAAATGGAAATAAACCCCACTTTTTCACCCTGCACAAGAGTCAATTCAAAATGGATCAAAGACCTGGAAGTCAGGCCAGAGACCTTGCAGCTACCTGAAGAGGGCATCAAGCCAACATTTCAACACAAAGGCCCAGGTAAAAACTTTCTCAACAAGACCCCAAAGGCATAAGCAATTCAAAGGAAGATCAATACATGGGATTACATTAAACTGGAGAGTTTCTGTGCAGCAAAGGAAACTATGAAGAGCCTCAACAGACAGCCCACAGAGTGGGAGAAAATTTTTGCTAATAACGCCTCCATTAGAGGACTAATACTTAGAATATACAGAGAATTCAAGAAACTCACCACTAGGAAAACAAATAACCTAATCAAAAAATGGGAAAGTGAACTAAATAGATACTTCACAAAGGAAGAAATACAAATGGCCAATAAATGTATAAGGAAATGTTCAACATCATTAGCAATCAGAGAGATGCAAATCAAAACTACCTTGAGATTTCACCTAACCCCAATTAGAATGGCAATCATCAAATACACAATGACAAATGCTGGCAAGAGTGTGGAGAAGTGGGATCTCTAATACATTGTTGGTGGGATTGTAGATTAGAGCAACCACCATGGAAAACAGTATGGAGGATCCTCAGACTAATGAGAATGAACACAATCCAGCAACACCACTTCTGAGTATCTCTCCAAAAGAATGGAAACCAAACTATCAGACCAATGCATGTGTATCTATGTTTATAGCTGCACAATTCACAATTGCCAAACTATGGAACTAGCCAAGATGTTCATCAACAGATGAATAGATTACAAAACTACATATACACAATGAAATTTTACCTGGCCATAAAGAAGAACAAAATCATGTCATTTGCAGGGAAATAGATGGAACTGGAAAACATTGTTAAGTGAGATTAGTCAGTCACAAAAACTCAGATGCCCTCCCTAATATGTGGAAGCTAGGGAGAAAGTGGGTCATAGAGGGACTCTAGATAAAGAAGGAGAAATCTTAGATGGCAAAGAAGGTGACCTAACTGAAGGTGATGGGAGGGGCAGGAAGAAGGAAACACCCTAATGCACGTGATGTACTTTCACAAACATATCAAAGTCAATCACTAAACAGAACATGAGAAGGAGGGAAAGGGGAGGAAATGGAGTGGGAATTGGAGAAGGGTTAAATGAGAGATGTGTGCATGTATGCCTCTACCAGCTTGTACCTCACAAACATGTATGATTATAATGCACCAATAAGAAAATAAAAATGGTGGCGATGTAGTTCAGAGGTAGAAGGCCCCTGGCTTCATTTGGCAACATTTGGAAGTAGGAGATGGGCTATCAAACTTCCATAGAACAAATCAGTCCTGTGCTCTTACAAGTGTTTGGAACACAAAACTAGAGCCCCTGACTCATGTTTTACCAAGCTTCAATTACCAGGAAACCCAAACTTGGTGAAATTAAAAATTACAGTATTTATATCAAAATGGTTTTTAAGGACTGATATTAAGATAACTGACAGTTTTTAAAATAGTTTCTATTGTATTATGCCTGGGAAAAGCAAAGGGCAGAATATTATGTCATAGTAAAAATTTGTGTAAACCCACAGCCAGATTTTATCCAGAAAATCTTTACAGTGAGTCATTTAAAACTATTGCTATTTTTACTATAATATTTATATAATTTAAGCATACATAGTCAATTATAATGTGTGTAATCTTATCTAAATCTTACTGAGATCTTAGTAAAAAAAATAGATTCTGTTTCAAAGAATTTAGAAACAGGGGTAAAACAAAATTTACAAATCTGGAACAGTTTCACTTAAAAGATAAGATCTTATAGAACAAAGTTTTATACTGTACTCAGAAGTTGAGTCTATACTTCTGAAGTCAAGGCTAGCATGTATATTAACTTTATATGATACATGAATTGTTACTACATAGAGTATAACTGGCTCTATTTAAATTTCAGATGAACAAATGATAACTTTTTGGCTGTGTATTCCAAGTAAGTATTTGCCATAGATTTGTGCCCAAAATTTATTTGTTCTTTTTTCTGGAAATCAAACTTAATGGAGCATCTTTTATTTTTGTTTGATAAATTTTACAACCTTATCTGTATATGATTACCTATATTTTTAGTGCTTATTTCATTATTCTCTTAGTCTTATTATGTAACAGACTAAGATATGAAATATATACATATTTTTAGACATACAGTCATGTTTCAGGGGTAAGTTCTGAAAAAGGCATCATGAGGCAATTTCATCATTTCATGAACATCACAGAGGACACATGTACAAACCCACACAGCACAGGCACTACACACCTAGGCTAGCAGGTATTGCTCCAAGCTACAAAGCTGTACAGCATGGTACTATACTTAGTACCACAAGCAACTGTAATGCAGTGGCAAGTATTTGTAAATCTAAACATAGAAAAGCTACAGCAAAATACTAGGTGATAGGAACTTTTTAGCTCCATTGTAATCTTATAGGACCAACACAGTACATTTAGTCCATTATTATGTGGCACATGACTGTATTTCATGGATATACTAACAAGGACCCTCTTGATGGCTATTGTAATTTCCATTTTGGTTATTAAAGTAAGTAATGCTGAAATAAGCATTACTGTTATATATGTATTGCCACAAGTGTTCCCCACTCATTAGTTGTGCCTGAATATCACACTTGTTAAGTGTTCACCATGAGCAAGCATTAAAAGCTGTGACCCAAGAACTCCAGGACTACCCAGACTTTTATTCAGATTAAAAGGAAATAGTTTCTTTCAGTAAAGTACACAAATAATCAAAATAAACAAAATAATTGAGATGTGCTTTTTGACAAATTTACTGAAATAAGAGGTTATTCCTTAACCAGTAATACATGACTCTCTTGCACAACTTACTGGGGAAAAAAAAGTAGCAGAATTTCTGTTTTCTAAACCATTTGACATGAAGTTCGCTTTCCTACCCTACTATGCATGCTCTCTGTCTTTGTGACCAGAATCAATTTGCCATTGTCTCAAGCCATTGTTTTCATTAGGTAACTTAAGTAACAATATGTGAGTTATCTCTAGACCAATCTCTGCATAAAATTGCAGTCATTTCTCTTTGCTTTACAAGATGTTTTGCATGACCTCTACTTCTCACCTATGCAGCTTAGAATGCTCATTTCTATCCTTAAAGTGTTATATTTTAAGAAACATCATAGGGAGTGAAATATGCATGATATTCTGAAACCCCATTGTAAACACTTTAAATATTTAAAAAGTTATGTAAGAAATACAGTATTAATAAATTCATATGTATGTACTCAAAACTTTTTATGTTTATGTAAATATGCTAATGCAATAACTCAATGTTACCTTATGTTAGTAAGAAAACCTCAAATGAATTCCCACAAACTCTTTTCCTTTGGCAATAATTCTTTTCAGCTATCTTTCCCCATTTATACTTTCAAGCATTTATATTGCTTTTTAATACTACCATTTGCAGAAGTGTAAATACGTAAATAAGTTTAAAATGAAACCTGGTTGGTCCAAATCCATGCCAAATTGAATGCCTAAAATTATCTAGTTGTTCCTCAGTTTTCCTTTCTGTAAAAGTTTTCAGGGCCCAGGAGGAACAGGGAAAAAGCAAAAGGTAATGGCTCCTATTTAACAGCATTTAAACTAAAAGGACTATGTTGATGACAATCTATTTCAAGTCCTTTTTTATATAATTTTTAAAATATATTTTTATTGGTGCATTGTAATTATACATCAGAGTGATGTTCAATGTGATACAAACATACATGCACAAATCACTTGGTGTGTCAAATTCCCTTTTAATGGACTCAAAAACTGAGGATTCCCAAAGCTCAGGAAGTAAAACTAAGAATCAATAAGTGGGATAGCATCAAATTAAAGAGCCTCTGTGCAGCAAAGGGAACAATTAAGAGTCTGAAGAGAGATTCTACAGCATGGAGAAAATCTTTGCCAGCTACTCCTCTGATAGAGGGTTCTTATCTAGAATATATAAAGAACATAAAAACTTAAAACTAAAAAAGAGATAACAAAATAAAAAATGGATATCTGAACTGAATAGATACTTCTCAAAAGAAGAAATATAAATGGCTAATAAATATATGGAAAATGTTCAACTTCATTAGCTGTCAGGCAAACGCAAATCACAACTATACTGAGAGTCTATCTAATTTCAGTTACAATGGCAATCATCAAAAATACAAACAATAAATGCTGGAGAGGATATGGGGAAAGAGGAACTCTTATATACTGTTGGTGGGATTAAAATCCCATTATGAAGATCAGTATGGAGGTTCCTCAAAAGAAGAGGAATGGAACCACCATATGACCCAGCTGGTGAGCCTCAAAGTGATACAAACATCCATTCACACATCACTTGGTGGGTTTCCCTCTGGATCTACCCCAATTTAATTCTTTTGGGATCTTTTCCAAAAGAATTAAAGTCAGAATACTATAGTGATACATGCATATCCATGTTTACAGCAATATAATTCATAGCAGCCAAATTATCAAACAAATCTAGACATTCATCAACAGATGAATGTATGATGAAAATGTGGTATATACACACAAAGGAGTTTTACTCAGACATAAAGAAGAACAAAAGTATGTCATTTGCAGGAAAATAGATGGAACTAGAGAATAGCATGCAAAGAAAGATCAGCCAGTCTCAGAAAGTCAAGGGTCATATGTTTTCTATCATATGTGGAAGCTAGGGAGAAAATAGGAAACAAAAGGGACTTCAGATAAATGAGGAGGGAGACAAGGATAATACTGGAAGGGGATTGGGGGAGTGTGGTAGAGAGGGTAAAAAGGAGAATTGATGAATAAAGTTGTTCAATTAATGCTATGTCCATATATGAGGGTATCACAACTAATCTAACATGTACAGGGGGTGGGTGGGAAATTGGGGTAGATCCAGAGGGAAACCCACCAAGTGATGTGTGAATGGATGTTTATATCACTTTGAGCCTCACTTGATGTATAATTTAAATGTACTAACAAAAGTGTACACACACACACACACACACACACACACACACACACACACACACACATACATACTGAGGATCAAATGTCAAATGCCAAAGATAATCAGCCAGGTTTTGGTTGTTTTGATTTTGGGGAGTCAGAAAGGGCCTATAGCTTCAAGAGTCTGCCATCTCTTTGAGACTTTGTGCTGTTCTTCCTGTTGCACTCATCAGGCTCCAAGTTTAGGACTGAGGCACTCATTTCATTCAAGCAAAAGTACAGTGTTGGGTGCAATGAATCCCACAATCCCACTCTTATATTTACAAATACAACTATCATAATTTCATAGTAACTGGAATTATAACAGAGTGTAACTTTCATTTTGTTATGGCCTGGTTTTTTATTTTGTAAAGTGTTACTATACCAAGTGCTCACATGAACAAGGCTTTCTTACCTTTTTTCTTTTTCTTTTGGTGGTAGTAGGGATTGAACTCAGGGGCATTCTACCTCCGAGCTACATTCCCAGCCCTATTTTTTATTCTTTATTTTGAAACAGGGTCTCACTACGTTGTGAAATGCCTCACTAGGTAGCCGAGGCTGACTGTGAACCCAGATCCTTTCGTTTCAGCCTCCCAAATGCTGGGATAACAAGCATGCGCCACCACGCCTGGCTCTTTCTTACCTTTTCTATCAAGTGCATCACAACACTGAGTTGTTCATCTGTGTTCTCTGTGGCCACTCTCATGTTGATGCTGTGGAGAACTCTGTTGAGAATTTCCTCATCCAGAGGCTGGTGCAGCTGATCTGCAAGCCCCCAGATGGCCTGTGAGTCTGCATCAGAGACCAGAGTGATGTTGGCAGTCCCATACACTTTATCAACTCGAGCACCACCTTTTGGGTTGAAAAGCACAATCTGAAAGCGTTTAGGAAATGTACTTGAAGACCCTATTTCTGGCGTTAGGATGACATCCACCATGGTGCTTCTCTGGCCAGGTTCAAAGACCAGTGTACCTTCAGTTCCCACAAAATCTTTTCCAGAAATAGCTGGAGATATGAGAGTGCGACCAATTGTTTCAGTACTCCGCAATTCCTGGAAATGAAATAATAACATTGAAGTGAAACTATAATATCTTTGATCTTGCCCTAAATGAGTAGCTATCTCTTACACAAATTCTATTTCTGTAAAGTATCATGGGCGATTAACAATAGTACTGCTAATACATGGGGTTTTATAATGTCCTTAAACAATTTAGAGAGATTAATACACATCATACAGTGATGACGGTGGGAAAGATAGATACCTTAAAATAGATGAATCAAGGAGGAGAAATAGAAATGTCACTACTGCCTCAAAATCCCTGTGATTGTGAATATGCTGAAAGTTGTGCTTTAAACATGTTGCAAAACATATGTTTGAAAGAACAGAAGGAATATTTACATTTCATTCTCACCTAGAATTTTTGTAGGGTGAGCTAGGGAGGGAAGAGAGTGGGCAGATGGGAGGAAAGAGGCAGAGGAAGTAACTAGTCTGTTGTTGACACTTAGATATGGAAAAATGCTATGGAATAAGGTCCTGAATACATATACCTTTGATTTTTTCAAAGTATGGTTATTAAAAAGGTTTCTGAAAAGTGAAGCTTGAATATTTAGTCAAGGAAGAACAAAAGGAATTTGTTTACTACTAAGCCAACATTTATTAAACTCCTAGTATGCCCCAGGTGGCATACTGCAAATGCAGCCTGAACAGCAGAATACCTGCACTCAAAGAACCTGTTGCTCTAGCATAGGTTGTAGAGAACACAAACACTGTGGAATTAGGGATATATTTTACATGGTACTCTATGAAGAAAAATAAAAACTAAGGTTATTCAGGGTGATGGAAGGGCATGGTTTTAGATGATGCTGGTCACAGATGCTCTTGGTGTGATAGTTAAATAGAGACCTCAGTAAAGTAAAGGAGCGGACTCCATACGATCTTAGGAGAAATAGCCTAGTCAAGCAAGGCAGTGATTGCAAAGACACTGAGGGGAAAACCATCCTAATATGTAAGAGAAATACCCAGCAGGCCAGTGTGATTGGAGAAGGAGGAAAATGCTGGAAGAAGCTGGCATGAGAGAGTGGAAGGGGTCAGATGGTAGGGGTCCATTATTCAAAAAGTGGAAGGAAGACACGAGTGACTGGCCCATTCTAGACCATATTTTCATGAGGGCTCTGGCTACTATGTACATCAATTAGCAGGGGATAAGCAGAGAGGCAGGAAGAAGACCCAGAAGTTTTTGCAATAGTTTATGAAAGAAACAGTGGTAGATTCATTTAGGGCCACATTAATGGAAAGAGTAGAAGTACTCAGACTGGGAGTGTATTTGGACTATAGAGTCAATAGGACTATCTGATGAATTGGATATCTGGTGAGAAGAAAATAATTGAGGATAACATCTAGCTGTTGGCCTCAATGAATGAGTAACTGGATGAATGGTAGAAAACCAGGGGAAATATTATAGAGGGAGAAAGTAAGAGCTATTTATCATGCATATTAAGTCTGTGCTTCTTAGACATTCAAGTGAAGATGTCAAGTAAGAGCAATAAGATACGTGATTCTGGGTCATGAGAGGCTAGTGATGACCCTGGGTTAAATCCCCAGTTCCAAGAAAGAGGAAAAAATTAAAGAAAAAAATCTAGGAGTCCTCAGTTTATAAGTGATATTTCAAGAAACATGTTTCATAGTCTATCCTAGAGAGTGAGTCCTGGTGGACCCTAACAGGCATTGGCCAGGAAGACCTACACAGACATCAGGAAGGAGCTCCTAGGGAGGTGGGGGTTAAGAGCAAGAAGATACCATGTTCCAGAAGCCCAAAGGGGAAGAGCATACTTCTGGAAGGAGGAAGTAATCAACTGTATCAAAGAATGCAAAATGAATGAAGATCAAGGTGTTTAAAAACATCTATAAGCCAGGTATGGTGGTGCATGCCTATAATCCAATATTTTGGAGGCTGAAACAGGAGGAATCAGGGTTTGAAGACAGCCTCAGCAATTCAGCAAGATTCTGTTTCAAAAATAAAAAAGGGGTAGGTTTGTAGCTCAGAAGTAGAATGTTTCTAGATTCAATCTCAAGCACTTAAAAAAAAAAGATACACTGATGAATCCATTGGAATTATATATGATAATGAAAATGAAATAATTAGAGTATATATTGGGATGGGCATTGTATAAACATTGTTGAATAAAATAATCATATTTCAGAACATCACAACTAGCATAATTTCATTTTCATAATTATGTACACTCAAACAAGATATAGTGAATGGTAAAAGTATAAATAAAAGCAAGGAAAAAACTAAACATGAAATTAGAATAGAGGTTATTTGCAAGATGTGGAGAGTCAAGGAAAAATAAGATGGCAGCAGAGAGAAGGTTATGGCAGCTAGATTTAAGTTCCTGGTAAAGTTTCTCACACTAGGTGGTGATGATTTGATTAGTATAAACTGTATGTATACATTTTGTCAACTGTTTTCTGCTGGGATTTGTTCCACAATTCAAATATTTAAAGGAACGAAATAATTAAAATGTTCTTATGATTATAAAATATGTTTAACAGACACAAACAAGAAGCAATCTGTAGTTAAAACATGACAATGAAAGTCAATATAGAAATGGTCTTTGAATAGAATAGGCAATATAAAATAAGAAAGAAAAACATGGTCTTTCTTGAACTTGTGTGCTTTGCGTTAGTACACATACATAAAGATGAAAGTATCTAGAATCTGTTTTCAAATGTAACTATAGGACTATTTAATTGAAACAACAAGAATGACTGATGTTTTCATTATTTCAAGTAACAAGGTCCAGAAATTGCTCCTTGTCATTATATCACAAATACTTAACTATAAGAGAATATATGCTGAGGCTATGATATTTATATGGGAAAATTGGGAATACTGTCCTAATGTAGGGTATATATGCTAGTGACTATTTTAATTGCATGAATTTATCTAAAGAAAAGTGAAAATCATTATCAAATAACAAAATAGTAAATAGGTCCATAATCATTTTCTCAGCTTTGTCAGTTCTTGGGAAATACAATTACATGTCTTTGTTCTCTAATAATATATGTAGTCTTCAAGAAGAAAGTGATTCAGGGGCAATGAATCAATAGGAAAATAAAAAGAAAAATACCAGAGAGGTAATACTATTATATCTAATTTTTAAAATTAAATATTTTATCTTGAGATAATTGGAAATTTTCATGCTGTTATAAAAATAATAAACAGATTTCCTTCACCGTCTACTCAATATCTCTTATTGATTACATCTTGCATATCTATAATATATAATAACCAGAATATTGACATTAATAGTCAACATTTTCTTTTTTTTTTTTTTGTGGTACTGGGGATTGAACTCAGGGGCATTCTACCTCCGAGCTATACCCCCAGCCCTACTTTTTATTCATTATTTTGAAACCGAGTCTCACTAAGTTGCAGAGTATCTCACTAGGTAGCTGAGGCTGGCCACGAACCCGGATCCTCCGGTCTCAGCCTCCCAAATGCTGGGATTACAAGCATGCGTACCACGCCCGGCTAATAGTCAACATTTTCTGAAGAATCCTTCATGTTGACTTCTACTACAACTGCACTTACCTCCCCCTATCGTCTCAGTCCTATCTAGATACCACTAAACTCTTCTCCATGTCAATGATTTTATAAATTTAGGAATATGATATAAATGGAATCATATAGTATATAACTTGGGACTTGGCTTTTTCACTTAAAATAATCGTGTGGAGAGTACTTTCATTATTTTGTGTATCAGTAGTTTGTACTGTATGACTGAGTGTTGGTGCATGGCGTGGACATACCACATGAAATGATTTGGATTCAGAGTGTTCCCTAGTCCTTATGGAAATGAGGTGGCAATTTGGAAATGGGGCTTGGTTGTAATCACAATCCCTGTAATTTCAGTTTATCTGGGTGGTAGCCCAGACCAGTAGGCTGTGGTTGGAGAAGGCAGGTCCCTAGGGCTGCAGCCTTGGGGATTACATGTGGTTCCTCCTCCCATTGCTGGCTTTCTTGCTTCTGGCCTCTATGATGTGAGAAGAAAAACTTGAGCCCTCTCTCTCAGCTTCCCACCCCTGCTGCTATGACCTGAGATCTACAATCCCCAGCCTCAAGTGGACTGAATCCAAAACCATGAGCAAATAAATCTTCCTTCCACTAAATTACATGGTCAATCTTTTAGATTATAGCTATGAAAATACTAATACACCACAGTTTGTTAAACCATTCACCCATTAAAGAACATGTGAATTATTTCTAGTTCTGTGGTGTTATGAATAAGTTGCTGTAAAAACTCATGTACAGATTTTTGTGTGAATATAAACTTTATTTCTCTGGAATAAATGCCCCAGAGTGCAATTGCTGGGCCATATGGTAGCTCATGTTTATTAGTACTTTAAGAAACTAAAAACTTTTCCCAAGTGGCTGTACTATTTTATACTCCCATCAGCAGTGAATAAGTGATCCAATCCAATCTCTCTGAATCCTTCCAGTATGTGGTATGGTCCCTGATTTTATTTTAGCTTTTCTTATAGGTGTATAATGATATCTCATGATTTCCTTTGATATTTTGGTAAGAGTTAATGATATTGAACATATTTTTATGTGCTTATTAGTTATGTGTACATCCTCTCTGGTGAAATATCTCTTTATGTGTTTGTATATTCTTATTTACTGTGTTCTCCCTTCCTTCTGGTGTTCTGAGTTTCCTTCTTTTTATCATTCATTTCTATTTAGAAAACTCTCTTTAGCCATTCTTTTTGAGTAGGCCTCTGAGAAACAAATTATTAGAAAAAGAAATTATTTCTTTCCTCTAATAATGACTTAATTTCACTTTCATTCATGAAGAATATTTTCCTTAAATATAGAATTCAGGGCTGAAAGTTCTTTTTTCAGCACTTGAAAAATGTGCCACTCTGGCTGGGCACCATGGTCTCTGATGAGAAATCTTTTGTCATTCTAACTGGATTTGAAGAATAGTTAAGATACTTTTCTCTCTTTTTTTTCAATATTTTTCTTTGATTTAATTTTCAGAAATTCAATATATATTAGCAAGGATTTTTTGGCTTGATTATCTTGTTTGGAGTTTTCTTAGCTTCTTGAGTTTATAGACTAGTATGACACAATATTAAATCTTCAGTTACAGTTGTGCAGGTCCCTAAGGCTCTGTTCATTTTCCTTTTTCAATTTATTTTCTTTCTCATGTTTAGATTGGGTAATTTCTATTATTATATCTACACTATAATTATTTCTTTAGTCCCCTCCATTCTACTGCTAAGCCTATTCACTTCACTTCAGTTGTACTTTTCAGTTTTATAATTTCCATTCACTCTTCTTTATGTCTATTTTCTTGCTAAGACTACCAATTTCTTTGTTAAGACTTTGTATTATTCTCATTTGTCTCAAGAATGTTTGTAATTGCTCATTTTTATGAAGCATTTTTATCATGACTGCATTAAAATTTTGTCTAATACTTCTGTTTCTGTCATCTTCTTACTGGTATCTATTGATAGTCATTTCCATTCCACTTTATATCTTTCTTGTTCTTGGTATGATGAATGACTACTAAATAAAACCTGAATATTTGCACATTATTTTATGAGGCTTTGGATATTATGTCAATCTTCTATTTTAGCTGACTCCTTTTGACACTGCTTTGGCAGAAGAAGGGAGGATAGCACCCTATTATTTTCAGGTGGAGGTAGTCTAACTTTTCCACTTGTTCTTTGTTGGTTTTTGAGAGACAGAGAAAGACTCTTCATTACTGCTAGGTGGGGTGGAAGTTTACCTCCAAACTAGGCTTCACTGATACCTCTCTGGCTGAGAAGGGTATGAATACCTTCCCACTTCCTCCCCAGTGGTCTCCACTAACACTACTAATAGGTAGTGGTGAATGCCCTGTCTCTGCTAGGTCCCTCCAACACTATGCCAACAGAAAGACTGAGGCCTCTGGGAGGGGAGAAATCTAGACTTCCATTCATTCTTTGCTGGTGTTAATAGACATGGAGCCAGTTTTTTCTGGACTATTTGGCTAGTGTACAAAAAAATTTATCAAAAAGTTTTCCATCTTTCTAGGTTGTTCCTTTTCTGTTCCTTTAACTAAAGAGAGTGGATATCCTGGGGGCTTTTTTTTTATAAATCCTCTTCCATTAGTGTTTCAGTATGCCAATTTCTCAAAAACTGAGATGTAGGCAAAAAGAAAACCCTGGGAACACATGACTATATTATCCCTGGGTTTGCAGTCCTCTAGCTGGATCTGCTTTTTCCTCTCCAGCCTTCAGAGTCTTCTGATGTTGTTCTATTTACAATATCCAGGGCCTTTAGTTGTACTTAGCAAGGAAAGGTACATCTCCCCCAAAACAGAAGTCTATTTCTAGTAAGTTTTTCAGATTCTATTCTTTATTTCCATTGAGTTTACTAAAATGACATTGGTATTACAGCATTGCCATGAATGTTCTTTACTAAGTTTATTATTGCAGGGAAGTGTATGTTTTAGCCAGAATTAATAGTGTGTGTGTGTGTGTGTGTGTGTGTGTGTGTGTGTGTGTGTAGATGTATGTACTGTATGTATGTATGTATGCATGTATGTATGTGTATATGAGAGACAGATTGTGATTATAAGAAATAAACGCATGTAGTTAAGGAGGCTGAGGAGTCCTAGGATCATCAGGGTGATGATTTAGCAAGCTGGAAACCAATGAAAGCCAATGGTTTAGTTATAGCAGAAGTCTGAAAGCCTGAGAACTAAGAAAGCCAATGATGTAGTTCCAGTCCAGATAGTAGGCATGAGACCTAGGAAAGACCAATGTTTCAATATGAGTGGTAAGGCAAGAAAAATCCAGAGTTCCAATTCAAAGGCTATCAAGTTAGAATAATTCTCTCTTTTTCAAGAGATGGTCAACCTTTTTGTTCTATTTGAGTCTTCAATAATTGGGTGAGACTCACCTGCATTAGGAGCCTATCTTTTTTACTTAAGTCTTCTGTTTAAATGCTAATCTTATCCAAAAATGCCCTCATGGAAACACAAGAATAAAGTCTAACCAAATACATAAGCACACTATGGCCCAGCTAAATAACAAATAAAACGAATATATGAGCACACTATGGCCCAGCTAAATAACAAATAAAACTAATCAGCATAGTAGAGAAGTCTAGAAATTCATGAAATATATTGTCTCATAAATAAGTATCCTTTATGAGGTACATGTTAGTGAAAATGTGTTTCTGCCAAGAATCACTTATGATAAGTCTGAAAAATAAAAAGGAATATGATAGAGATGTTGGCATTTAGATCATTCATTTGGCAACTTTAATTCTCCTTTCATCTAAGTTTATGAACTGGCTTAAAATATGCCTCAAATCTCTTTATCATCTGTTTATTCCAGTTCACCTTCTCCTACTCTACCAAGTAGAAAGTATACAGTGACATATATTTCACACAAGAAAAGAGGAAGAATGAAGCACATGTTTTTCTCATTTTCTTCCTGTCTTTAACACTTTAAACAAAAATACTAAAATCCTGTCATTGTAAATCAAAATACTTCTGTCTGTGTTCATATCATTTCAAGGCTATGTAGAATGGAGTTTATTTCTAGGATCTCACAGAATTGAGTTTTTTCTTCTTGTTAACTGAGCTGTTGACTGTCAGAAAGATAAGTTTCTCTGCCTGGTAAGCTTTAGGGACAACCAACCACCCACAGCCTCCTATTCTTGACTACAACTCGTTGGTAATACATATGTTGTATTTTATGCAGAGAATGGTTGACTTGTTTGAGCTACCTGATAGTAACACAATCAAATACATTCTACACAGAACATTTAATAAAACTTTGTAACCTTGAGTCCTACAGTCACCAGGTTTGGAATCTTGAAATAGAGTAAATAATAGCACTGTTCCAAATAGTAGTTTTCAATTTGTGGGTTTCCAAGAGCTATAGGAGTCGGAGGAATGAAAAGAGAGGGCTAAAGTAGACAAGTTACAATCTACACAACCATGTTTCAAGCAGAACAGATGCACATTTTTGTTTTACTATATTAGGGTATTGGTGCTAAAACAAAGTAAAAAATTAATGCTGAAAAGGTATATGGTATTGTTTAGGCCAACAGATCTGGTAACTTAGTGTTCTGTAGCATTGCTCTTGTGAGCCGTTAGGAACCCACCTGCTCCCTGTCTTTCATCTGACAACACCTAATAGCATGGCAATGGACACATGGCAGTGAGGCCTCATGAACCCATGGATTTGAAGAAACCTAAAGAGTAGACATTGTGCAAGGTTCTGAAGAAGGAAATTTTCATCTACTTCAAAATAACAAGACTGTTATTTTGCTTTTGGTCTTATCAAATTACATTGTGCAGAAATGTTAATTCTCCAGAGATTTAATAGTATAGATTTATGTAAGATACTTTACATTGTATAATCAAGTCTGTCAAAACAAGAAAGAAAAATGATCAAATTGTGACTGATGAGAGATCTGACTGGAAAAAGCTAACATAACACATAAAATATGAATTATGATGATATCTTAAGAAAAAGGTATCAATTATTATCTGTTTCATTCCTACACTTTTTACAGCTAAATCAGACAACTTTAATACATACAACTATATGTTCTATGCTTACCTGGGTACTAAAGTTAACAGACACCATCAGACCTGTCCCAGAATCTCTGGTCACCTGTAAAGTGATTAAAGTGGACTTCTTATGAGCCACTGCCAGTCGAGAGCCCACCGAAAAATACAGGAGGCTCCGAGGTTGATCATTCCATAAGACTTTAATCTGTGCGAACCTGGCACTGTTGTTTATTGCTGCTCCGGCAGTTACTTCATATAGCTCCACAAAAAAATACATTTCAACTGGAGGCACCTGATAATGAGAAAAAGAAAAAATAATATATAACTAATACTAAGTATTTATATTTTTAGATAGTTCTAATATTGAGAAATGTTATAATTATATACATTACTATAGAAATGGATATACACCTGCATATATATTTTGTATAAGCACCAAACCAAATACTTATGTTAGGTTACCGTAAGATTTAGGTTTTTGAGGGTAATAGGGAGGATAGATAGATGGAAGCATATTATATGCCTGTATGAAAATCTCAGAATGAAGCTCATCATTTTCTACAATTAATATATGCTAATAATTATAATAAAAATAAAATAAAGTCACCCAGAGTTGGAAAAAACACATTTACTTCATTTAAGCTTCTAGAAGAACAACATCAAGAGACAAGCTATATATATATTCAATATGCAGAGGATAAATAAAACGTATTCATACAACAGAATTCTATAAAGTAGTTCAAAAGAATATAATGGTCTAGTTCATGATTTTTCTTTTTTTTTCTGGTTATCAACTTAGTATTTATTTTCTTATTTAGGGCATTAAAATTGCTATTTTGAATGTGTAACAAAAATTCTCTTGTATTCAAATTTTGGATTTGACATCTTAAGTTTAATGCTTTTGTTAAATGACTATATAATAAATGATTGGTTTTTCAACACAAGTGGATCTCAAAACAGGATATCAACTTTGAAAATTGTGTGTGTGTGTGTGTGTGTGTGTGTGTGTGTGTGTGTGTGTGTGTGGAGAGAGAGAGAGAGAGAGAGCATGATATTGTAAGTGTAAAGTTCAAGATTATACAAAGCTTACTACATATAATCAGTGAATATTTTTGCAAAGATTTAAAACAAAAAAACAAAACAGAAAAGCACAGGGCAGCAGTTGCCGCCACTGGAAGGGGCAGATGGAGACCAGGGCAGTGTGTGGAGCTGAATAACACTGGGGATAAAGAACAAAAGGGTTTCAACTTTGCAAGATTTTATCTTTATATGTTTTATTTTTAAATAAATGTGACAGAATATCGATAATAGTCAATTCTGTAATTTCAGATAGTTTTCAAAATATCACAAAATTCAGTATCAAGTAAGACTAAATTTACTCTGCTGGTTAGAGTTTGCTCATGTTCCACCCTTGTTCTTTCCCCACAATCTCAAATAATTTATTTTCTAAAACCTAAATTCAATTTTATAACACATTGTCAATCAGCTGTTTTCACAAACTATTCACTCGTACACAATAATGTAAAAATGTTAGGAGTGTTGTTAGCTTCCTGGCATAACGCAAAGAAGATAAGCTGGTGTGTTTTCAACTACACGTGTCATTGTCTAATTTGATACAATGCTTCATTTTATCTATCATTAAAGGCTTTATTCATAATTGTTTTGTGATCATTTTAATGATAATTATTATGTGATGAAATAATACAATAAACCCTTCAGTATTATCCAAGAATAAGTCATACCTTAGTCATATAACAAATATGCTTAATCTCATTTTGCTGTCTGAAGAAATGTGTTTAGCTTTCCTATGGCACACATCGTTCTTCACTCTTCCTGACCAACTGTCAGTAAATACTGAAATATGGAAATAACTGTACTCTTCCCACTATTGAGAAACCAAATTTGGCAAATAAAATACAGTGAAGCTCTAGGAAAGTATGTGTAACTACATTCAAGAGCTATTATTCCCACAGGGCCAAGAGATCTTGAATTCACAATAGTTTCTTTTAACTGAGAATTTCAGCATATTACATTCTAATAGAGACTCTTGTCTTTGTTTTCCAGTAAAATATTCCTTTTCATTGTGATGATGATTAGAACATTACTTATAACCACTTACAGTCAAAAGAATATGTTATAATCTAAGTAAAGAGCCATCTAAATTGAGCAGCATACAGATGAGTGCCTACCATAATGAGACTAGGCAAAAGGTATTTTCCAGTTAAACAAAGATATATTCTATTCAAACAATATTCCTGAAGTCTTTTGGGAAAACAAGACTTTCAAATCATATCTGAAGGTCTTTAGAGTCCTAAACATGATTGGAGACCTCACAAGAACTCATTCCTAGTTTTTCCTCTCTTAGTTAGATGAGATACATTCCAGGGTAATTTTTTGCCTCAATTAGTATAAAATGATTTTTTTTTCAGTACTGGGGATTTAACTCAGGGGCAATCTACCTCTAAGCTATACCCCCAGCCCTATTTTTTATTCTTTATTTTGAAACCAAGTCTCACTAAGTTGCGGAGTGCCTCACTAAGTAGCTGAGGCTGGCGGCAAACCTGGATCCTCCAGTCTCAGCCTCCCAAATGCTGGGATTACAAGCATGCACCACCACGCCCGGCTTAAAATGATTTTTTTTTTTTTAACCTGGGCTCAGAACTGCTCAGAGGCAGAAAAACAAAGTGATAATAAAACAATGCTTTACTTAAATATTCTTAAAATATTTCCAAAAATATTTAAACATTGTCCTTAATTTTTAAAAAATCATAGATTAAAAGCATGCTTCTTAAGTTAATTATTACCTTATACATTTTTCTAATATAGATCCATAAGGTAAATCATCAGAGAAAGGACAAGTGGACTGAAATTCAAGAGATGGGTCCAAATTTGACCCAGTAATTGACTGAGCAAGTCACTTAAATTCTTCAAGCTTAAAAATTAACGTACTGAAATAGCTGTAGAGATGATAATTAGAGATAGGATAAAGAAAACTTAAATTTGAGGGTCAGGAGACTGGACTGAGGAGGGGAAATATCACCATTAATCAGTCCTGTGAATACTATGGATGAGTTTGTTGTGTTTGCAGTATATGCAACCCTCAACCACGTGTGTAGATGTAGCTGTTACTCAAGTCACTGTATTCCCTCAGGCTCCACTTCCATCCACTCAAAAAAAAGCAATACCATTTGTCTCTTATAAAGGGGTAATTCCTGCCAAGAATTGTGCTAATAACCTCTCATTCTTTTATATCATTTAATCTGCCTAATAAACCCCTTTATTATCTGGAGACTCAGAAAGGCTAAACAACTTGTCCAAAGTTACTCAATCTATTTAACTGATGAGCTTAGATTTGAACCAAGATCTTCTATCATCAGAGCCAAACCCTTAACCACCATGTGGAGTACCAGAAAAAATTCAGTATAATTGGAGTACTTCCTTTGACAAAAAATAAAGAAGATGATTCTTAAGCCACAAGTTTAGGAATAATTGTATTGCTCTGCTGGGACACCCAAATCACCTCTCAGAGTTCACTCTAGAAGAATATGGCTGCAGAAACTGCCTTGTGTATATGACTATATATTTGTTCATCAGACAGAATAGTAATTTGAATTGGATGAATAATACTTAATCATTTAATATCACCATGTAGGTATTAGTTTATCATATATAAAAATCACTGTAAATGGATAAGTAATACTTAAGCATAAAATATAAGATATGAAAATGCATATTAAGAGTATATAGTAATTATAAAGCCTTCTTTATTTGCATAAGAAGAAAATCTTTTTCCTTCATTCCTCTTTTAAGATTTCATCTTAGTAAACCAAGAATGTATATTAACCTTGCCTATTCCTTGTTTTTTAAAAGCTGGGCAATCAATGAGGGCAAAAACACCTTAAAAATAACTTCTCAGGATACAGAAGAATATAATCTGTGAATCTTCTTTGTCCAGCAAAAGATTAATAAAATTCTTAGAGATACTCTCAGAAGGTGAAAACATGTAGAGAAAAATTTTAAAAAAGTAAAACTACAAGGTTA
Source organism: Graphiurus murinus (assembly GCA_004027655.1). Taxonomy (NCBI): domain Eukaryota; kingdom Metazoa; phylum Chordata; class Mammalia; order Rodentia; family Gliridae; genus Graphiurus; species Graphiurus murinus. The sequence continues at coordinate 35,373 of PVLC010006204.1, read as the reverse complement.
TTTTAAACTAAGGTTAGGTATAGTTACTGTTTTGTATTAAGTATATTTATGCATCCTTTCTCTGTTTAAAGTGTATCACAGGGCTAGGGGTGTAGCCCAGTGGTAGGGCACTTGCCTAGTATGTGTGAGGCCCACAAAGAAGTTGTTATATAATCTTGAATATTTTTCATAATCTGGTAGCTAGTTTTTTGTTAAATATCTGAAATTATTGAATAAGCACATAGTATTAAAGTTTTACAGAATAATCATTAGAAAAATATAATTATTAAAGCATACATGTAATTTTAAAATATACTGCAAAGTTCAGTAAGTCATCAGTGACTAATATCGTTTGAATAATGCAGATTCTTTTGGAGAGAGGAGGGAATGCCTGTCTCCTGGTGCTATGTACAAAATGAACCAATAGCAATGTATCCAAGGCTCTCTGGGCCTGACCTCTGTTCCTGGTAGACCGAAGCTAGATTCCCTATATATACGAAAAGAGAAAAAAATAACTTCCAAATATATGTATATGATAACAACAATATAGAAAATATTCAGAATAATCAGATATATTAATCTGGTTGAAAATAACTCAAGGAATCATTTCTGTAATGAGTAGCTGGGCCAAGGGGAACCCCGAAATTGCAAGAAACAAAAAAGGAAAAAACTGACAAGCTTATTTACAAAAATTCATAGTGTAGTAAATTCTAAGTCAAAAGTCTGTGGTCCAACAAAGAGATATACGCATTATGACTAGGCAAGACACCAAGAATTTCCATATAAACAATCTGTTTAAGGTTCAATAAAATGCTTTAATATGATTAATTCTAAATAAACAAAATTAGAAATTAACAACATGGTATGCTACTATCTCTTACCTTCTCTGGTTTGAGTTCAAGGTTGATAAAGCACTGTGTTTGACCCCTTCGACAGGCTGTAGTCCCTGACACAGACACAAGTCCATCTATCAGGTTCATCCCTTCTTTCTGGAGAATGATGGCTGTTTTATTAAGTGTGACTCGCCAAAATACCTGGATGTCTTCAAAGGCCCTGTGAACAAAGCAAACCCAGGGGAACGCAGTGACAAACTGGATATCCAGAGTCCAACAGAGAGTTATCACCATGCCAAACGGTACCCCCCACCCACAGGCAGTCCTACTCTATTGCTGATGATGCTGAAAATGACCAATTCTCCCCAGAACAGATAAGAAGATTAAGGCTCAGGATCTTCACAGTATTCATTGACTATACACTATTCAGCAATGAATAAGCATTTCTGGAACTACTCTGTATTAGGAATGTGAAAACAAGTAATATATTTCTACCAAAAATATGAAAATAAAAATATAGAGAACCCCAACTTCAAGGGAATGCTTCTCATTTGTCTTTTTTTTTTTTTTTTTTTTTGCAGTACTGGGGATTGAACCTGGGGCATTCTACCTCCAAGCTACACCCCTAACCCTATTTTGTATTCTTTATTTTGAAACAGGGTCTCACTAAGTTGCAGAGAGCCTCGCTAAGTAGCTGAGGCTGGCTGTGAACCCAGATCCTCCAGTCTCAGCCTCCCAAGTACTGGGATTTGTCTTTTAACATGAATTTCTCTAAAGGAGAAACACTATTTACTGACAAAACAGTTATTATTGTAAAAAATGAAGGGCAAAAGATGACCTACAGTTTTCTAGAACACTTAGGCCCAGAATAGAAAATACAGAACATATTCATGTGCATTTGTGCATACCAAGTACATCTTTTTGATGACTATTCCAAGATGATACTATATGTTATTAAGATGCAAGTTAGATTTTGATACTCCAAGTCTCCATAGTATAATGGTATGCAGAGCCATCAGAGTATAGTAAATATGATGAAGTAATGACCTACATAATCTGACATCTCTATAGGTTTTCATGAAGTACAAAACATTCAAGGCAGCTCTACTTTCTGGTCATAAACCAAATGTGCTAAACCACAGATCAGGGACTACAGCATCTGAAAACTGACACATCAAATTCCACGATACCTGCTATCAATATTTCATCCTGCCTCCCCTTATAGGAATCCCAATTAAACACGGTATTTAATTAGGATGTTATGTTGCCTGTGCAGGCACACACACGCACACACATACACACACACACACACACACACACACACACACACACACACACACACACCTGTTTGGCTGCCTCGTAACAACGAGACGCAGTCTTCTCGTATCAGCTCCTTCACCCAGTTCTAGTCCATGCTGGGACTCCTCGCTGAATCCTACAATGCCATTGTGAAGATCACTCCCTGAAGAAGAAATGTGCAGCTATAATACATTCAACAATTTACAAGATCCCCCATGCCTTGGCCATCTGCCAGCTCAGAGAGTAGAAAAATACAAAGCCCACAAGTGAGGAGGGGGAGCTACAGTTCTTAAAGACCTTTACTTAAAATAGGCCAAGTAAATTATGACATCAAGGTGGGCCACTGTCTGAGCATAGAAGATTAGAAGAAAGAAAACATCAAATCTTGCTCCCCACCTCATACACATTCATTTCTCTGATGAGACCCTACTTTCCATTTGATAGTATTTGGTACTTCATATGTGGTCGCCTGTTTACAGTCCCAGTGACCCCACAGAGTGTAAGTTCTAACAAGTTCTAACACAGCAACGACCATTTGATTCACTGCAATATCTCTAGCACCAAAAAGAATGCTCAGCATATGATAAACACTTAATATATATTCATTAAATAAATGAACTCTAGCTAACTGATTTTCCTTCCTATAAGTAGATTGGCCAGAAGACAGTTTATGTTACACATTCAGTTATTTGCCCTAGAACAGAACAGAACTATTAAATGCTCAGCATTGCTAAATGTCAGAAACTCCTCTGAGTAGCACTTGAATTTATAGAAACATCACACTAAAAAAATTATATATATATAAATGTATATATATATATATAAATGTATATATAATGCATGTAAATGATTTAAATGTATAAACACACAGACACATACACAAACACATATATAACCCTAGGCTTCTATTACAAAACTAGTTTAGTGTACTGAACAACTAAAGGAGTCACTTCAAATCTTGACCAGTACACGAATGAGCTTAGACAAGAGATATACTACTGTACATTTTCAGCTACTTTCTATTTCCCAGTGGTCTAGTTTGGCAAAGTGATCCTGGAAGAAATGACTCTACAGAAATAAGCTTCCATCATACAGAATATTTTTTCCCCTTTATTCTGCCCGTGAATGTTCCCCTCATCTTTTCCCCACCTGACCTTGTTTTTATACTGGGGATTGAACCCAGGGCATTCTACTTCTGAGCTACACCACTAGCCCTATTTTATTTGTACTTGAAATAGGGTCTTTCTAGGCTCCTGAGAATCTCACTACATTACTGAGGCTATCCTCAAACCTGTGATTCTTCTGTCATAGCCCCACAAGTACTAGAATCATAGGCATGCACCATTATACCCAGATTATCACTCAGAAATCTGATAATCTGGTTCCTGAAGTTCCAAAGGGACAGAAGTTCTGAGCTGAGGGACTAGGTCAGGTTAAGGATACAGAAAACCACTTAACCTAGGTCAGGTTAAGGATACAGAAAACCACTTAACTGTCCTGATGAGGGAGAGCTAATAGTCACCAACCCAAAATGTGGAGTCCATGTGTTAGAGACATGCATGCAATGGGCTACATTTGTCCTGGTGCCTCCCACATGTGTTATCTCAGTCAGACTGCCAATTTTCACTCTCATCAATTAATCACTACAGTTACTTCTTATCTTGGCATCAGAACCTGAGGTTGACTTTTTCTGTTTGGAAACAATTGTTTCCTGGTTATCTTGGATGGGAATTTCATCTGTCCAAGTGGATTAGAAGCTTCTCACAAGCAGAACAAGAATAGAATAAAAGAAAATAGTTTAAATCTATTTCACAATATATACAAAGAATTTCTCTACAATAAGATCTTTGACTTTAGGATGGATTACTGAAAGTAGTTGGTAAATTTAGAATGAAGTTTTAAAATAGGATAAGCAATTATGTGTTTGGATGTTTAAGTATTTTCTAGAGGAAGAATATGGACTTAAATATTTTCCCTATATTGTGAAATTATAGATGTACAGATTGTGTAACTGGCTCTGATATTAATGACATTTGCAATCTACTAAACGGTAGCCTGGGACCTGTGAACAACAGCATGGGCTCATGTCTTAGGTCCATGCTTTAGAAAAACAATGTGTCAATGAATTACCATGAGTAACTCAAGTAATTCTCTCTCTTAAGTCAAACTTAAGAATGTATTGATCTTCTTATAAATTCTATACTGCAAAGATACCTGCAATGATCACCATGGTGAAAGCTGCGAATCCAGATGCCTCATCCTGTCCCTTCACAGTCTGAGCTCCCCCTTGAGGGTCTGTGAGAAACACATAGAAGAACTCTGGCCCCTCAGGCTCATCATCATCCAAAATTGGAACAGATATGTTACGTTCTCTTTCTCCATCTAGAAATGTAAGGATAAGACTCTGTTCTTCAAAGTCTTCATCTTCAACTGCCCATGTTAGGTTGGAGGCTCCAGAGATATCCTGAAAGGGCAAAGCATTTGGTTCCTTTTGAGCACATCTTTCGCCAAAAGTTCTAACCATTACGCTGACATTGCCAGTTACTCCACCAGTTCTTTGGATAAGAATGTCTGCCGTGTTGAACGTGCCATTCTTCATCTCCTCTTCAACGTAAACAATGCGAGGCCAGAGACCAAATGTTCCATGAATGGAAACACTGGCAGTTACAGCAGTGGCACTGGGCTTTTCGGGCAAGGCAGATGTACCCTGAAGGGTGACAAGTTTCTCAGGGGTGGCAGAAATACCAGCTGCCTCAGTAACAATGGCAGCCATCTCAGTCGCCGGAGGAATGGCAGTCATCTTGCTTGTGCTGGGATGTGTGGTAGAGTCAGTTTCTACAGGAATGAGAGCGGTGTCAACTGCCAGAGCCATAGCTGTTGTGGGGACAGAAACATTGGGGACTGTCAGGTCATCATCCAGTACGGTGATCACTGCCACACTGAACTCTAGATTCAGGCGTGGTCTCCAACTCCCATCAAGCTTTCTTAATCCCCTCATTTCTACTGAAGTAAGATTAACATAAAAAACTTCTTGCATTTCAGGAAGCCAATCATTAATAAGAGTTATTTCAAAATCAACCTCAGCTTGTAATTTTTGAAAAAACACCTCCCCATTTTGTATAGGCTCAAAGTCTTCCAGTGGCTTGGCACTTCCTGCAGTCGTCTCATAGGAAACTCTGGTAAGATCGCTGCTGAACCCAAACAACCTTTGTACATGCAATCTGATCATGTGTGTCTCTTCTGAGACTGTGATATTTCTTGAGCTAGGAGAAAATTGGAAGACTCCCATTGGTTCAATTTCAGCAACGGTGAAACCTGACCTAGAAAAGAAAAAAAAAATCATGAGAACTGATGAAAATTAGGAATACCACTCTAGAGATTCTTCTTTCTTATACTTAAGATGCTGCTCATGAGGGAAGCATATTAGAAATGTCGGGGCCTTTCAGATTCTATAAAGCCCTATTTACTTATTGATAAGTAAAAGCACAAGAAATTTATGAGCAGGAGCTCTTAGGTCCTTGCAATGGCAGGGACAGGACCTAACAAAGTTTAGCAGAAAGAAGAGCTCACAGGTCTCTGCTCTGTCTCTCACTGTGGAGCTGCTGTTTGAAGCATCTGAAATATTAGCTCTGGCTTATGATCAGTACAAGAGGACACAACTTCCAGGATGCTCTGGATGTCAGTCAGCTTTCTTATCTAACAAATATGTGAATATACCAATGTGAATCCCAATATTCTGTATTGGGATGGGAGGAAATGTGGAGGCAGGGGTAGGGGGTAGGGGAGCCCACCAAGTGCTGTGTGCATGTATGTCACTGTCAACATGATTTACATTATGATATGATGTGAGACTGTAATGCACCAAAAAAAGCATAATAATAAAAAAAGAAATATTGACTAGTGCTACAAGCAAAACTATTATTTCCTTCAGCTGTCAGTAAGGAGACTATTCTCTTACGTAAATGTAGCTAAAATTTTGCAGATAAATTGGAAGAAACATCCATGGGTGAAAGATTATCCTTATCTTTTTCCTATGGGTTTTTGTTATGAATTAATAACTATACTGAAAGTTGTAATTGATGACCTCTCAGCCAATTCTGACCACAGAGATATTTTCTTTAGCTAACAGAGTCTATAGATAAATTATATGTAAATTTGAATGACTTTAAGGAGGACATCTCATGTCCGATCACTCTATATTGTGTAAGCATCTATCATTCAGCACATAAAATAGTGGTTAAGAGCTCACTTGGAGGCTAGACAACACGGGTCCAAATTCTGGCCACAATACTTAGCTGTGTGATGATGGGTTCATTGTATTATCTATAAATCATTTCTTCATCTACAAAATGGGGAAAATAATAGTATTTACCTTATATATTTGCTGTTTGGAAGAGTAAAGACTGTATGTGTATATGTATGAATGTATATGTGTAAAGAATGTAAATATGTATATATAGATTGCTTAACACAATGCTTGATTTAGTGTAAAGGCTATAAAGCTGTTAGCTATTACTATTATTGTTAAATGAACTTGAATTTATGAATCTTAAGTATGTTGTCTGAACAAACATTTTTAATGGCATATGTATAATGCAACAAGTCTAAAACCATGTTTGATTTTGCTAATAGCTACCACTCCCTCACATAAACATGTATGTAAACATGAACATGCATTATTTTTGCACACACATTTTTCTCACTTTACAAAGAAGTAAACTGAAGAACAGAAAAACTAAGTAATTTTCCCAAAGTTACATAGCAAATAAATGGCCAAACCAGGACTAAATCCCTGAGTGTGATTCTCAGCTTTTGACTGGGATATATTTATCTGCAAATATACTGGGTTCCAAGACATAGTCATTATAGATAGATAAATAGCAAAATTAAATAAAACTCAGAGTGGCTGGTTTACATAAGTAGCATCATTACCCTACTGTGATGCCTTATTCCTAATCACTTTGGGAAATTAGGTATTTTTAGCTGCTTCTCAGAAAACAGTTCCCTTTTTAAAAAGGCTAATTTACCACCATGGTGCCTACTGGAGATGTGACCCAGCACCACTGCTCTGAGTTAGGTCAGGATGAACTCTGCAAAGCAGGTAGAGGGTGGTTGCTACTGAGAGGCAGCCCTCCCTCCCTCCATGGTATCTTGTGCACACAGGCCACACATTGCTCTCCAGTAGAACTGTTTATGCATCTACTTCAAGGATAGTGATCCTTGTGCTTTCCTCTGTTTGGACTGGTACATTCCAGAATATTCCTCAGAGAATTTCCTGGGTGAGAATGAGGTTGGCCTTACCGGAGCTGAGCTCCACCAGGAGCACTGCTCCGCACTCCTGACAGATGAATGACGAAAGCCTCTGGCCGACCAGGGCTGGGGAAGGCCCACAGCAAAGTTCCTTTCCTTCGCTCGCCATGGGAAAATGAAAGGCTCCCTGAAAAGAACATAAAAAGGAAAGTGGGCATCATCTCTTGGTTTTTAAAATAGAATTTTATTCTTAAGCACACAGTAAAATATTTTCTTTTCCAAAATTTAATTACAGTCCACAAAAGATAAAACATTTAAAAGGAGAAAGGGAGAAGGAAGTAAACTTACAAGGAAGATCCCAAGTCCACATGAATTTTTACTTTCAGTACTATTTATTTATTTATTTATTTATTTATTTATTTATTTATTGCGGTACTGGGGATTGAACTCAGGGGCATTCTACCTCTGAGCTACACCCCCAGCCCTATTTTTTTTTTTTATTCTTTACTTTGAAACCGAGTCTCACTAAGTTGTGGAGTGCCTCACTAGGTAGCTGAGGCTGGCCGCGAACCCGGATCCTTCATTTTTCTTTCTTTCCTGGCTCAATGACCAAATTCAGAAGCAAAGAATGAATGACTCTAGGCAATTATTGATGTATAGCTGATGTCAGACTTTAGTTTGAGTTGTGACCTCAAAATATTTTGAAGATGTGCATTGATGTACTTTGGGGTGAAATATCACTATGAATGAATTTAACCTTTAGATCATTTTAGGGAAAAAAAGGTCACAGATATGGTAGAACATAACTGTTAAATATAGTCAGTGATTTGATAGGTGTTCATTATATTTTTTCATTATGTTACAAAATTTATTATTAAAAATAAAAAAACTAATAACCCTATTTGAAGATACAGACCTATTATTTGAGAGTTTTTATTTTCATTTAATCAAGTTATAAACTCACTAAAACTTTTTTATGTAAGTATAAAATCACATACACATGTATAGACAGCAATATTTCTACATATAAATCTTTTAACACTTAGTAAATGATTACCAATAGAAAAACAACAATAAAAACTAAATTATAGGAGTTAAGTACATCACACAAAATGACAGAAAGGGGCAAAATTAAGTGTTCCTATAGAAAAAAGACTGGAAAATAGAAATGAAAGATACCAAAAATATTCTATATTTCATTTGGGAAGATGTCCAGGAGCACTATCACTGGGTTGTGATAGTTCCATTCCCAGTCTTTTGAGAAACCTCCACACTCTTCTCCACAGTGGCTGTACTAGTTTGCAATCCCATCAACAGAGTAATCGGGTTCTTATTTCCCCAAACCTCACCAGCATTATTATTATTTGTGTTTTTGATAACTGCCATTCTTAACTGGAGTTAGGCAGAATCTCAGTGTGGTTTTAATTTGTATTTCCTTGACTGCTAAAGATGTTGAGAGTGACTGAGAGGGATCAGGGATGGGAGATGAAGCGATAAAGAGTGTAACAGTAGAAACAATGCTATGAAGGTATATAAAGCTACCAATTCCAACATCAGTGACATGTGTGGAGAGCGGGAAAGGACCCAGTGGGGAGGGAACCAAGAAATGTACGTGCATTTAACACTTTATACCCTAATATAATATAAATTTTACAATGTACCAAATAAAATAAAAACATCAAAAGAAAAAATATCTTTAAGTTAGGGAATGTGCAAAAAGGAAAATGAAGAGGAGGCAGTATCTGATACACTGGGTCAGGGTTACCCATCCAGTGGCTACAAAAAACCCAGTGTCTAAGCCAGTTTTAATTGTATGGTGTCTCTCAATCAAATACCTTAATTCACTCTGTGTCTACTGGGATTACCATTGAGATGGAAGCTGGCATGACAGTGTTGCTATTGCACTGTCCCTGGTGGGATGGGAGTCTTTAAAAGACTCTCATCTTCTAAAGCACTTCAGTTTTTCATTCCACTACTTGACTTACGAAGACCTTGGGAAAATGAAAATCACTGCATCTTTGCTGAGCACATATGAATCCCAGTGCTTATGCAGAATTCATTACATTCATGACTGATGGTAAACAGCATTTGCTTAGTGACCAGCAGGACACTGTAAAGAAAGGCAGGGAGGAGGGAGACCACAGAGATCCTGAGCCCACCGGGGAGCCCTTCCAAACTGCCATCACATAAATTTGCAGTGAGCTCTGGGTAAGGTGGTGAAGGTCAAACCATCTAATGTTTGCATCTTACTAACGCTCAAGAAGCTAATGGTATAATTTAAAAATACAGTATGTGAAATAACAGCCACCGTGCTGTCAGAAATACTCACTTGGAGATGCACATGTGTGCAAAGCTGTGTCTTTTGTTACTACATGGACCAAACAAGGCCTACTTTTAAGAAACTCCCAATGTATTGGCAAAGAAATCTTCTTAGTGATCACTAGTTTAGGTTAGGGTTGAAGCTTCTGATTTGACTGAAAAGTTTCTCTGGTTTTCATCAAGCTGCCCTCACAACCTTGATCTCCTAAATATGGAAACACTATACTATAAAACAGTTTAGTATCCAGAGGAAGGATACTCTGAGAAAGTATCCAATTAAAGACCTCCCTGTTCTACACAGGCTGATCTTGGAAAAACTCACCCAGGGTTGGAGTCATGTTGCCAACAACGATGAATTCGGGGATTTCAAATCCAGGAGCATATCCAGTGGTCCAGGCCACTGAGAGTGAGCCATATGTGCCTCTCCTGGAAATCATAACTTGGCTTGTGCCAGCAGTGATGTCCATGAGTTGAAAAGCAGTGGATTCAAATCCAACCTGAGGAAAAACAGGCTTAGAATATTTTATTCCTCTCTCTAAAGTTTCCTGAGGATTTTTGTTGTTGTCATTGTTTATTTTGTTTTGTTTTTGCAGTGCTAGGGATACAACCCAGGAGTGATTTACCCCCGAGCTACATCCTCAGCCCTTTTTATTTTTTACTTTGAGACAGGGTCTTACTAAATTACCCAGGCTGGTCTCTAGCTTGTGATCCTCCTGCCTCAGCCACCCGACTCACTTGGCTAAAGTTCCCTGGTTTCTGAAGAGCAGGTTAAATGTCAGCTATCCCTTTGTTTATATAATATATTTCCTTGTCTTACAACATATTCAATTAAAATAAATGCTTAAGAAATAATATCTCATATTTGGAAATTTATTCTAGGGCTCGAGATAGCAAGCCCATGTAACTTGGGCAGCTTTCCATTTTTTTGTTATGTGCCCTTTTTTGGTGTATTATGGTCTCACATCATAATGTAAATCATGTTGACATTGACATACATGCACACAGCACTTGGTGCTCCCCCACCTCCCCATCTCCCCACTCCCCATACAGAACATTGAGATTAATATTGGAATTTCCACATATGTTCACAGAGTCAATGTTAGCATTTGCAATAATGAACCTCAGTGTTCCCTCTCCCCTTCCCTTAGACCACTTCCCTGGCTCCACTGAGGTTTCTCCTGCGTCATCTGGAGTCCCTCTGGTATCCCAGTTACTCCCTAGCTTGCACACATTAAAGAAAACATAAGTCCCTTCACTTCCTGTGACTGGCTAATCTCACTTAACATAATGTTCTCCAGGTCCTTCCATTTTCTTGCAAATGACATTATTTTATTCTTCTTTATTGCTTTATTATAGAATTCCATTATGTGTGTTTCCCATAGTTTTGCAATCCATTCATCTGTTGATGGACACCTGGGTTGGTTCCATAATTTGGCTATTGTGAATTGTGCAGCTATGAACATGGGCATGCGTATATTACTGTAGTTGTCTGGTTTCAACCTCTTTGGAAAGATACCCAGGAGTGGTACAGCCAGATCATATGGCGGATCCATTCCCAGTTTCTAAGGAATCTCCACAGAGATCTCCATAGTGGCTGAACTAGTTTGCAATTTCACCAACAGTGAGAAGAGTTCCCATTTCCCCACATCCTCACCAACAATTATTGTTATTTGACTTCTTGATTGCCATTCTGATTGGGGTTAGATGGAATCTCAGTGTAGTTTTGATTTGCATCTCCGTATTTGTTAAAGATGTTGAACATTTTTTCATGTACCTATTGGTCATTTGTATCTCTTCTTTTGTGCAGTGTCTATTCAATTCAGTTGCCCATTTCTTGATTGGCTTATTTGTTTTTCTAGCGTAAAGTCTTTTAAGTTCTTTGAATATTCTAGATATTAATCTCCTGTCAGAAGAATAACTGGTAAGGATCTTGTCTCATTCTGTAGGCTTTCTCTTTAGACTCTTGATGGTTTCCACTGATGTGCAGAAACTTCTTAGCTTTTTTTTTTGTCTGTTTGTTTTTGTTGTTTTTGCGGTACTGGGGATTGAACTCAGGAGCATTCTACCCCCAAGCTGCACCCACAGTCCTATTTTTTTATTCTCTATTTTGAAACAGGATCTCACTAAGTTGCAGAGAGCCTCACTAAGTAGCTAAGGCTGGCCATGAACCCAGATCCTCCAGTCTCAGCCTCCCAAGTACTGGGATTACAAGCATGTGCCACCAACCTGGCAGAAACTTCTTAGTTTAATGCCATCCCACTTATTAATTCTTGTTTTAGTTTCCTGAGCTTTGGGGGTCTTGCTGAGGAAGTTTCTACCTGTGCCTATATGTTGGAGTGTTGAATGTATGCCCTCCTCTAGTAGCTTCACCATCTCTAGTCTAACTTCCAGGTCTTTGGTCCATCTCGAGTTAACTCCTATGCAGGGTGAAAGGTATGGATTTAGTTCATTTTTCTACAAATGGATAACCAGCTTTCCCAACACTATTTGTTGAAAAGGCTATCTTTTCTCCAGTGTATGTGTTTGGCCCCTTTCTTGAAAATCAATTGACTATAAGTGTGTGGCTTTGTTTCTGTATCTTCTATTCTGTTTCATTGATCTATATGTCTGTTTTTGTGCCAGTATCATGCTGTTTTAATTACTATAGCTCTCTAGTATAATTTGAAATCAGGAATTGTGATACCTCCTGCATGGTTCTTGTTGCTAAGAATTGTTTTGGCAATTCTGCATCTTTTGTTTCTCCGTATGAATTTTAAGATGGATTTTTGTAGGTCTATGAAGAATGACATTGGTATTTTGTCATTGCATTGATTGTGCAAATCACTTTTGGTAGAATGGCCATTTTGATGATATTTTTACTGCCTATCCAAGAGCAAGGGAGATTTTTCCATTTTCCAAGATCATCTTTGATTTCTTTCTTTAGTGTTTTATGATTTTCATTGTAGAGATCTTTTACCTCTTTGGTTAGGTTTATTCCTAGGTATTTTATTTGTTTTGAAGTTATCGTGAATGAAATTATTTTCTATTTCTTTCTCTGTGGATTCATGGTTGGCATATAGAAAAGCTACTGATTTTTTATGTTGATTTTGTATCCCACTACTTTGTTTAATTTGTTAATCAGCTCTAGTAGTCTTTTGGTTGAGTTTTTTGGGTCTTCTAGATATAGAACCATGTCATCTGCAAATAAAGATAATTTTAATTATTATTTTCCTATGTGAATTCCTTTGATATCCTTCTCGTCTTATTGCTCTGGCAAGAGTCTCAAGGACTATATTGAAAAGGAGTAGGATAGTGGGCATCCTTGTCTTGTTCCTGATTTTAAAGGGAATTCCTGCAGTTTCCCCCCATTCAATATGATGTTTGCTTTGGGTTTATTGTATATTGCCTTGATAATGTTGAGATATGTTCCTTCTGTTTTGATTTTCTGCAATGTTTTTAATATGAATGGGTGTTGGATTTTGTCAAATGCTTTTTCAGCATCTATTTATATGATCATGTGATTTTTGTTCTTAGTTCTGTTTATGTGGTGAATAACATGTATTGATTTGAGTATGTTGAGCCAGCCTTGCTTTCCTGGGATGAAACCAACTTGGTCATGCTATACAATTTTCCTGATGTGATTTTGAATGCACATTGCTGGTATTTTGTTTAGAATTTTTTGCATCTATGTTCATCAGTGATATTGGTCTATAATTTTCTTTTCTTGAGGTATCTTTATTTGGTTTAGGTATTGTGATATTGGCCTCATAGAAGAAGTTTGAAAGAATTTTATCTCTTTTGATTGCATGGAATAACTTGTGAAGTATTGGGACTAGTACTTCTGTAAAGGTTTTGGAAACCCATCTGGACCTGGGCTTTTCTTTGATTGCAGAATTTTTACTGCTGTTTGTATTTCTTTGCTTGCTATTGGTCAATTTAGGTTTTCTATATCCTCTTGGTTCAATTTAGGTAGGTTGTATATGTTTAGAAATCTGTCAATTTTTTCCATATTTCCCAGTTTATTAGAATATAAATTTTCAAAAAATAGTTTCTGATGATCCTCAGAATTTCCCCACTGTCTGTGGTGATGTCTCATTTTTCATTTCTGATTTTAATAATTTGGGTTCTCTCTTTCTTTGGATTAGGTTGGCTAGGGGTTTGTCAAACTTGTTAGCCTTTTCAAAGAAACAGTTTTCTGATTTGTTGATCCTATGTATTATTTTTTAATTCTCTATTTCATTTATTTTTGTTAATTTTAATTATTTCCTGTATTCTGCTGGCTTTGGATTGTACTGTTACTATTTTTCTAAGTCTTTGAGGTGTGTCATTAGGTTGTTTATTTGGTGACTTTATGTTTTTCTTATGTAGACACTCTGCACTATAAATTGCCCTCTTAAAACAGCCTTCAAAGTGTCCCATAGATTTTGGTACATTGTGTCTCTATTTTTGTTTAATTCAAATATTTTATTTTTATTTCTCCCCTTATTTCTCTTCCGATCCATTCCTCATTCAAGAGTGTATCATTCAGTCTTCAAGTATTTATGTAATTTCTTTTGGTCTTCCTATTATTGATTTCTACTTTCATTCCATTGTGATCTGAAAAGATGCAGGGAATTATATTACAACTTTTGAGTTTGCTGATGCTTTCTTTGTGGGCCAGGATGTGGTCTATTTTGAGAATGTTCCATGGGAAGCTGGGGAAAAAAATGTGCATTCTGCTGTTGGTGGTGGAAATATTCTGTATATGTCTATTGGGTCCATTTAGTTTATGGTGTTCTTTAGGTCTGAAGAGTCTTTACTCATCTTTTATCTGGAAGTTTGATCTAGTGGCACAAGTGGTATGTTGAAGTCTCCCAATATTATTGTATTTTGGTACGTGTAATTAGGTACATTCTTTGAGACCTAATGTCCCAAAGAGTTTGTTTTACAAGTGTGGGTGTACCCACACTTGGGGCATAAATGTTTACTATCATTAAATCTTCTTGCTGGGTTGTCCCTTTTCTTAATAAGAAGTGTCCTTCTTTCTTTCTCTCTCTTCAAATCTCACTGCTTTATCTATTTTGTCTCTTCTGATGTGTTTTAGCTTAAAGTCTGTTTTGTCAGATATGAACATTGCTACCCATGCCTGTTTTTGGTCTCCATTTGGTATATCATATTCTATCTTTTCACCTTTAGTATATGGATATCTTTGGCTGTAAGGTGAGTTTCTTGCAAGCAGCATATAGTTGGATTATGTTTCTTAATACACATTGCCAGTCTATGTCTTTTAATTGGGGAATTAAGACCTTTGACATTCAGTGTTATTATTGAAATATGATTTTTATTTCCTGTCATTTTGTGTTCTATATTCTGTTTGATATAGTGTTATTTCTCCTTTGCTTAGTTGCCCACCTGGTGGAGTTTGCATCTTCTCTGGTTCTGGAATTTTCTTCTTTATAACTTATTTCTTTAAGAATTTTCTCTAGTGCTGGCTTGGTAGTCATGAATTTTTTAAGATTCTGCTTATCTTGGAACATTTTTATTTCTCCATCAACTTTGAATGATATCTTTGCTGGATATATCAGTCTTTGTTGGAAATTGTTTTCTTCCAGGGTCTGGAGTACTTCATACCAGTCCTTCCCTGCATTCATGACTTGGGTTGTGAAGTCTGCTGTGATTTTTACTGTTTTGCCCCTGAATGTCACCCATTATTTTTTTTTTTTTTTTTTCAGTACTGGGGATTGAACTCAGGGGCATTATACCTCCAAGCTATACCGCCAGTCCTATTTTTTATTCTTTATTTTGAAACAGGGTCTCACTAAGTTGCAAAGTATCTCACTGAGTAGCTAAGGCTGGCTGCGAACCCAGATCCTCCAGTCTCAGCATCCCAAGTACTGGGATTACAAGTGTGCGCCACCACGCTCAGCTCACCAGCTCCTTTGTTCTCACTGCTTTTACGATACTTTCCTTGTCCTCTATGTTAGTCACTTTGATTATTATGTGGTGTGGGGAGGTCCTTCTTTGATCTTGTCTTAATAGTGTTCTGTATGTCCCCTGTACATGGATGCCCAAGTCTTTTTCTATGTTTGGATAATTCTCTGAAATTATTTTTCTGAAGAGGTTTTTGATACCCTTGGTCTGTGCTTCTATACCTTCTTCAATGCCTTTTATCCATAAGTTAGAATGTTTCGTATTGTCCCATATGTGTTGAATGTATAGGTTGTGTTGTTGTAATGTCTTCTGTATACTGTTGAGTGTGCTTACAGTTGTGAATGAACTGTTTTCCAAGAGTGATACCCTGTTTTCCATGTGGTCTAGCCTTCCAGAGTAGGTTTCTCTTGCTGTCTTCAATTCATTTATTGACTCCTTCATTTCATTCAGAGCCTCTTACTGGTTCTTTCTTAAAGCTTCAATTTCCTCCTTCATTTCCTGTATGCTTTCTTTGAGGCCTTTTATCATATTGAAGATCAAAATTCTGAATTCTTCTTTTGCATTTTTTGCATATCAGTATTGGTGATCTCCATTGTTGTTGAGTTGTGGGAGTTTATTATTTCTTCACTATTCCTTGTTGTCATATTTTTAGAGTCCTTAGGTTTGTATTTCTGCTCTCTTGGCATCTTCTTGCTCTTTGTGTGTGAGTGCTGCATTTGTTATCCCTTTATAATATGGTCTATGCTGGGGGTATATCGTCACCTCTACAATCTGACTCAGATAATCAAAGTTTTGGGTTTGTCCCCTAGAACCTCTTAACTAGCAAACAGGAGTCTCTGATTGGTTGTAGGCCACTGTGTTCTCCTGGGGCCCAAACTCCACAGGGCCTGAGGCTACGATGTTCTATTCAGAGCCTACAGCCTGCTGGTTGATACTTAATACACCCCAGAGACTACTGTTGCTCTGCTGATTGTAAGCCTGTAACACTGCACAGTGCTGACCTCTGGCCTCTGTGACCTGTGGGCTTAGACTCAGCAAAGCCAGTGATTGCTATGTCCCCAATTTATGGCCCAGCTTGCTGAGCTTTGATGGCCCCTGGGACACCACTCCAGATCTGCTTGTTACTGTCACATGAGGTACTTTCAGTCACTAGCATCCATGTACACGAGGTACAAACTCTGCAGGCAGAGAGTACTGAATTCCTAGCTTGTGGTTGGGATCAAATGATACCTTGCAGGGCTCCTGGCCTCTTGGCACAGTCCAGTCCAGATGGTACTGCTGCTGCTTTCTACTCTAGGCCCAAGAACTGGCAGGGAGATTCCACAGTTCCAGCCTGGGGGCTTGGGTGGCTCTGTTCCTTAGCCCCAGGGACACCACCCTATTCTGGGCAGCCACACTCCTGGGAGCCCTTGCTGGCCTCCAATGCTTGTGCTGGTGTTCATAGTGCCCAATCACAGCCATGTGCAAGTTCACTGCTTTCAGAGCCTGCAACTCCGTAGGCTGAGCTATTTCCCCGAGACACCAGAGAATGATGACCCACGGTGATCCTAGGGACCCTACAATGGCTCCTCAAACTGCTGACTGCAGTTCTCTCCCACCTGCCTCTAGAGGCTACCTACTAAATCATGTTTCTGCTGTGTCCAATAGTAGTCCCTACCTCCACCTCTGCAGGGGTGATTTGCAAAGTCTCAGGCCCCAGCAAGTCTATTTCCTTGTCAAGCAATTCCCTGTGTCTGGGCACAGCTGTTTCCTGCTGGAACAGCTGGTTAATTTACAGTCCTGATGGGTGCTGTTCACTGCTCTGGATCGCTGCTGGAAGAGATGGGTTCAGCCACAGCCACGGTGTCTGGATCCAGCCAGGTCCCTGTCGAACATGGAGCAAAATTCGAATCACCTTCACTGATGGTCTGTAGCACCGGCCTCACAACAATCCACAGTTTCTTCCTGGAGGTCTCTGGAATCCACAGTGCCAGCAGCCGTCAGTTCCAGCGCTACGTGGTTAAGATGGCGCTGGTGCCAATGAGCTCCATTCTCCAGGTGGGAGGCATGGAGAGTTTACAGTCCTCTACTCTTTTTTCTAGTTCTGGTTCTGCTGCTTTTCAACTTTCATTTTCTTTTTGAGTATTTCGCTGAAGAAATTGTTGGCTTCTCTGCTGAGGGCCTCTGGAGGCCACAGTCCCGGCATGGTTAGGCAAGATGGTGCCACTGCGGCCCTGTGGCCTCAGCTGGTGCTCAGGGTATCTTGCTGTCCTTTGTTCTGTATACTGGCTTTGTTTCTGCTGCCTTTTATTTTTCATTACTTTGTTCAATGTTTTGCTATTTTTTTCATGTCTAGTAGCTACTTTCATGGCAATTCTGTTTTGAGTGTCAGTGTGTCTGAGAAGTGCTGATTCTCTCAGTTGCCATCTTCCCGGAAGTCTGGAAATTTATTCTACTTTGTAATTTAGATTATAGTATATAGTGTTCTCTTTTTTATTACAATCATTTGAGTGAACACTATCCAAAATAGATAAATGAAACTATAGTTAAATGAAAGCAAAAAAGTTAAAATGGCTTTTTTTTTTTTTTCAGTACTGGGGATTAAACCAAGGGTCATTCTATCTCCATGCTACATCCCCAGCCCTATTTTTATTATTTATTTTGAAATAAAGTCTCACTAAGTTGCAGAGGACCTCACTAAGTAGCTGAGACTGGCAGAGAACTTGTAATCCTCCTGTCTCAGCCCCTCAATTACTGGGATTACAAGCATGTACGACCATGTCTGGCTAAAAATGGCATCTTACTCATGGATCTTTCCAGAATCTGATTTTTCTAAACTGAAATTTGACTTCTTTCTGAGATATAACAGTTCTTCATTTTTAAAGTGAGCACCATGAACTTGACCTTCTATTAAGGTTTTCAGCTTTTATTGAATTCAATTTGGTATCTTTTCTTTTTTAAAAAACTGTCTTTTCCACAAGAATCAAATAAAAATTGGCTTTAAGGGCAACCTTCCCAGGGAATGTGATTTACAGATAAAATAATTTCTGATCAATGAGTTAGAATAAAACCAGATTCCTGGCTTCATATTGTGACATAGACAGATCAACTTACTTCTTTTGTCTTAAAAGTTATAAATTTGGAATATCATTTTTATCAATGGTTACATATTAAGATTTATCCCCCCTTTTTAAGTTAGCCTGGGAGGATGCTACAGAATAGCTTCTGGAGCCACAGAGGAGAAGACAAGAGTGCAACTTTATTTTGACACCAGTCTAGAGTCTCTATCACAGAGAGGCTTCTACTTAAAACCTTCCAAGAGCCAGGCACAGTGGCGCATGCCTATAATTCCAGATACTAGAGAGGCTGAGACACGAGGATCAAAAGTTTGAGGGCAACCTCAGCAACTTAACGAGACCCTGTTTTGAAATAAAAAATAAAAAGTCCTGGAGGTGTAGCTCAGTGATAGAGTACCCCTGGGTTCCTTCTCCAGTGCTGCGAAAACAAAAATAAAATAATGTCCCACCAAGATCTTCGGGTGAGATCTCACTTTCTACATGGCTAGAGGGCTGTATGAACACATCACACACACACACACACACACACACACACACACACACACACACACGACTGATTCCAACATTGCCCCCTGGGGTGACACAATGTTGTGACCATATGCATGGATAAGGAGTAAGAAACACTTTACTACTCCAACTGAATGGTTTGGGATAAAAAGAGGGTTTTTTTTATTTTATTTTTTTAAATAACAACCCATGAGCAAAAAGAAGACAACATTTCAAAGAGAATTTTTATGAATTTTATTCCCTCATTTATTCTTAAACAAGAGGAAATAAGAAAGAAAACTGTTCCCCTCAGTAGTTTTTAATGCTGGTGGATTCCCTAGGGACAGAGCAAATTCATTCCCTGTGGAGTAGATGCTCAGCAGAGAGCAGTCAAAAAGCATCACTTAATGGCCACAGGCCACATCTGCCCACATTCCTGCCCATTCATCTGCAGACTCCAGGTGGGCATCTGGGGCCAGGCCTGCCTTAGTCACTTGAGCTCTCCTCTGAAGGACCAATATGGAATTATGTCTCATAATGGCTTTAAGAATACATGCAAGTTGCCATAGCCATACACAACAGACCTGTCTTTTTCTTAAAAGGATAGAATCAGCCTAAAACGAACATAAAGCCCTCAAATTGCTCTTTGTTCTGGGAATTCATGAAATGATTGGGAAACAATCTGTCCTAAAATGGACTCAGAGGACTCAAATACTTAGGTGCAACTATGTCACAGAATGACTACCCATGTGTATCTGCATCAGTACAAACTGGCCAGAGTAGACCAAAGCCCAAATGTTAAAGACAAATATGCACACTGTTCATAAATGAAAAACCCAGAATGTTCATTAAAGTTTCATTCTAATTTTAATCATTAGCATAAGTGCCTCAATGGTAAATATGTGATATCAAGAAAAGACCTAGAAATTTTGACTTTAGGTGACTCTTATTTTAAAAAGAATCTCTATCTTAACATTCAAGTTCTATAAGATAAAACTTTCTAAAAGTCTAAAAAAAGGAAACATATTTTCTAACTAATAATGAAAACTGACAGATTACTTTCATATAAGGTATCTATGATGTCCATTTTTATATTCACAGGACTATTTAGGTTAAAGGAAATAGTGATCCTAAGAAATTCTCTAAGATCTTAGTTTTTTCCTGTACAAGCTGCCCTCTGGTGGTTCACAGAGAAAACCACAGCAGGCCCAATTACCTGAGAATTGGCAGCCTCCTCTGGGACAGGAAGCACAGCTGACTTTGCCTCCTGAAGAATTGTTGGCATTCCAGAGGAACTTCCACTAACAAGCATCACAGTCACCAGTTGCAAAGTGAAATTGGAGCCCAGTGACAGGAAGACCTATCAACAGAAGTGTCAATGATTTTTTTTAATAGTAAGAAATAATTTTCAGAGCAAAAAATACTCTTTGCCCCAAGCCTTCAGCACATTGCCTGAGGGCCCTTATCCCCTTGTCTTCAAACAAATCACCAGTATTTAGAGTGTGAGGTGAGGAGTGGCAGCTGTAGAGAATAAAAATGCAAATTTGCAAACTTTCCTTGTATGCTCCAGTGCCCTCAAAGGTGTCAGGAATGAAGAAGTAGTATTCAAGGGAGAGCCTGTGTCACAGGAGTGGAAAGAGCTTACAGTTGAACAGCATCACTTTCTAACACCCAGAAAAAACCATTTTCTTTCTCTTTGTTAAGCAACAATGAGTAACTCTAATGATATTTACTCAAAATGGATAATGAATTAGGTGTCTTAATTACTTAAACATTTTAGACAAATAAAAAGTACTAACACCAAGTTTTAGATTATCAATGATCAAAATTTAAGAATATAACAAAATAGGGGAAATTCTGAACTTTAAAAACATTATTATTAATGGTTAGCCCCCAGTTTATCCTACAACCCAAACTATTCCAAAATTTCTAAACCTTTGTTGAATGTAAAAGCAATCATTTCTGTGGTGTCTCTTCTTTTAAATATACTGAGCTTAAGCATGTATCACACCCTCAAATGTACAATGTATATACCACAGCAGTTTCAAATGTTGTAAAGCATGAAGGTAACAGATGTTTAATTCTTTCCAGATTAATTCACTAAGATAGGGATTTAGCTCAATGGTAAAGCACTTTCCTAGTGCAAGTCCCAGAATTCAATCCCTAGCACTGGAAAAAACAAAAACAAAAAACAAAAAACCTGGACATTCATTGAACATGAATTTTAGTTCAAGTTTTAAGGAAACAAATCAGAGTATCTTAACTACAGTCATGTTCATATACCTTTCCTGTAAGAGTATGCCCCTACCCCATGCAGATCACTGTGATTTTTTATTCCCATTTTCTTTCTTTTTTTGTGTGTGTGGTACTGCAGATGGAACCCAAGGACATTTTACATCCAAGCTACACCCCCAGTCCTATTTTTTATTCTTTATTTTGAAACAGGGTCTCACTAAGTTGCAGAGGACCTCACTAAGTAGGTGAGACTGGCCTCAAACCAGATTCTCTTGTCTCAGCCTCCCAAGTACTGGGATTATAAGCATGCACCCACACGCCTGGCTTATTCCCACTTTCTGAAGAAGAGTCAGGTGCCATCGTAAGGTACCTAGCCCCTTATGCCTTCCCATTTAGCTCTCTGCTCATGGGACCACCCAGGATGCACGAACCTGTCCAAGGCGCAGGAATTAAACACTAAAGTTGAGCATGAGCCATAGCAAATTTCAGGGAAAGCTGGCTTCCCTATAGAAGAAGAATGGTAAGATTAATTTGAAAAGAAACTCCAAAGTTTTTAGGAATTATCCTGTTCTCCATGTTGCCCTCCCATTTCCTTGATCCTAGAATGCCTCACCAATGCTATTTTATATATTATTTGCTGCTCTTGGTGGCATTTGGGTACAAATAGAAATAATTATAGTCCCATAATATTCGGTGCACATCTCCAACACTGATTATCCACATGCTCTTTAAATTTTCTGTTAATTGGCCTTCTTCTGCACTAGACAGAAAGCAGGGGACAACAGGCATCGTGACTTAGTCACCTGTGTCTCCTAAGCTTCTCACAAGGGCTGTCACAGAGGCAGTGCTCAATAGATGACCCAACCACAGATGTAAAATTCCTCCCACATTCTGACTTAAACTCTTTTAAACCTAGACTTTTTCCTTTAATGTGCCAGGGACTCCTATTCTCAATGTGTACCTCATAGAAGAACCCAATTATTTGCCAGATGTGGTAACAGTTTATACTCCAAGGTCCTGGCATTAAACATACATCAAGTGTCTTTTAGTTTTCAAAGCCTAAGGGAACCTTTCTCTGCTAAAAAGACCCATTCGTAGGTTAGAACCCATTGTATAGGTGGTTAGATACACCATGGCCTTTGGTGGTGATCTCTGTGGCTGATCTGCCCAAAGTTCTAACTTCTACACAGGAGACTGGTGCATGGAGAACTGAATGTAAACTCTTGTATAACTAATGTCCTAAACTCAAAGAGCAATATGTTATATTCAGGGTGGAGGGAGGAAGGGGACCATTGAAAAAAAATCTTGCTTTTGGTTTGCCCCAAACAACTACCTTGAAAAACTAGCTCACCAGTACTTAGCAATCTGTGTCTTATATCACACATCCTGAACTGTAAGAGTGAGAAGGAACCCATGAAATTCGAAACAGGTTAGTGGATGATGTGACAGTAAGCAAAAGAGCAAGCTTTTTGTATGCATAAGCTAGCAAACTTTTGATATTCCTTATTAAAAATAGAAATCAAAAAAACAATTTTAAAAGGTTCAAATGTGGCATTCAGGAAGCTAAGTATCTTCATAAAATATACACTAAGTTTTCCAAGTAAAACAAGGAGGACTGCTATTCTTCAAAAAACAACCTAAACACTGGGCTTTCAGTGACTTAGTTCATGGAATATATATCATATATTTTGGTTTTCCAATACATAGTCTGAGAGTAATTTTTACTATATACATAGCTTAGTAAAAATAATAGAATAATCTAATCTTCTCTGTGGCAAGCCTTATTGGCAATGAAACCAGTGTATAAAATGATACAAGTTTATTTCTTGAGAAGTTAAAAGAATGACCCCTAGTGTTCAATCTGAAGATGTCCAGAATGTGATGCTATGAATGCATGGGGAAATGTTTTAATTTATGTAATTTAAGCACAATGTACTTTTTAAGATTCTAATTTGCAAATGAGACTTAATACAATGATGCTCTGGTTAACTTACTGATCCTTTCATTTCCCCAGTTTTCTGCTTTCTATTCCAGTCTTGAGAATGTTTAGTAATAGGATATGGAGTTTAGAAATTGATAAAGACAGAATCATGCCCTTCAGTCCCAAAGAACTACAGGAATGTAAGAATAACAATGAAATACGACTCACAAACAAGACTCTGTTTTCCTCTTGTATTAAACACCAACAGAAATAAATACTTCAGTGCACAAAGGACCAAAAGTTTGCAGAGTATGTGAATTAGTGTAACAGGTGTGTTGCTTATTCTGAATAGTAGCCTATTTTCTATTGATCATAAGTTTATATAAAACTTAGATGAAACATATGGGAAACAACTTCATTTATCTCCTGTTAAGTGTTTTGTGATTTCCACTGCTTTTTGGCAATACCATGAGTAGATCTCAAAGCTGTCATTTTCAGGAATATAAAAGGCCAAACCCAAATAAATGAAAACTTCAGCTCCACATTCAATTCAAGCTTCCTCCTTTATACCAGTTGCTGCTGGATCTGTGACTCAAGATCCAAGTGGGAAAGGGGTCATGCCATGATTTTTCCATCCTCCTCCAGTCTCCCCTAGAACCCTTCCATCAGTCTTTCAGCACTTCCAGGTTTAAGGCAAGAAGACCTCTTTGAGACTGAGTGACAAAGGTCTTGTCTCTCTGCTCTCATCCTTTCTTGGTTAACACTGGATGACTACCAAACCTCCATGAAAACAGCACCCCAACGCTCATCCTTTTACAGAATTGATTTAGTCACTCTTCAAAGACTTCAGAATTCTACTCTTCACCATTCCTCGACAGAGACAATATGCTCTTTTGATGACCCCAATCCTATGATTGCCTTCCAGCTTCACAAAGCCCCCTGTGGATTTCCTCAAGGTGACTTCAATTTGGCTACTTTCTGGGCAGCCATAAGATCGTTAATCCCCAATGCCAAGTACCCAGCGTATGTAATAAATTGCCTTCTCTCCTATCATGGAGCAGGATATGATTTGTACCATCCTTCAGAGGATTAAGAACACCAATCACTCAAATCACTTTCTGGGTGTTCAGACTGAGAAAGTCTGCAGGGGCATCAACTTGACCCACAAGAAACTCATGTATTTTTATCACTCTCACCTCAAATATTGGCAGTGCATGTGCTACTCTCCCTCAATATGACCATCCTAGGAAATCACAGCCAATTTCCTAAGTTTCAAATTTTCAAGGAAAGAAGCAGATATCAGTCTCTGTATTTATGTAGCCCCTTCATACTCAGGGAACACGGATTAGTATCCCTCACTACATTACTCTCAAACTGTACATGCTTAATAAGCATCTGCTATAATCTAGACAAAAATATATTATTTCCATATATACCTATTCTTTATAATCTGCAAATGTACTATCCAATAGTGATTATGCATTTTCTAAGGACTTTTTCATGGTTACATGTCTGAATGAGACTTTGATCACAAGATAAGCAAGGGTTCTCCTAAAGGAGTTTTACTTGAGTGCTCAAAAAATTTAAACAAATGTCACAAACCTGATTCTTTATTGGCACCATGTCCACTTTATATCTGGTACCGTCTTTGACCACCAGCTGTCTTTCTGCATATTCAGTAGCAACTGGCTGTTCTTTATGTTCAGATGATATTCGAAATCTAACAGCCACATCTCCAAAGGTTCCAGCAAGCCGGGTTACATTAATTTGGACAGATCTAATAAGGTTCTGTCCAATAAGGATTGACTGATGCTCTGAATACAGGGCAAATACTCCATGTGGGTCATCATTTGCAGACACAGAGAACCACGTGATACATTTGTCCAGGTCCAGTTCTGCTCCTCCTTCTATAGAAACAAGCTGGATCGCATAATCCTCCTCTATCTCTGGCACCTCATCTGGCAGCAAATGAATATCAAAGCTTGCTTCACTCTCTCCATCAGCGATGGTGAAATGACCTTGTGTGGCAAGAAAGTCGCCAGTGACATCAAACTCACTGTTTAATTCCCAAGAAACCTAAAATAAAAGGGAAAAAATTCAACACCATTATATAATTCAGTACATTGAACCCCAAAACCTTAAATTGTTTCCCTCTATAATGCACAAAAATAAATTTTCATTGTGCATCATTACAGTCAAAGCCAAATCCTCCAAGTATATGTTAGTTTGGAAAAGATATTAGCTTCTTCAAGCTGTCATATGCAACTTGCAAGACATGTTTTAAAATCTCATTTCACATGTTCTAAAATAATAGCACAGATGGGCAGAGTAGTGCATGCCTGTAATCCCAATACTTGGAAAGCTGAGACAGGAGTATCAGGTTATAGGAAAACCTCAGCAATGTAGTGAGATTCTCAGCAACCACCTAGTGAGATCCTGTTTCAAAACAAAATAAAATAAAAAGGGTGTGGGTATTGCTCATAGGTAGAATGCTCCTGGGTTCAGTCCCCAGTAACACACTCATATACACACACACAATAGCACAATTGGAAGAAACTAATTTTAACATGTAAGTTCCAAAAATGCATTCACTAGTGAATCATATGCAATATTTTAAGGTAAAAAAGTAAGTACATCATTTGACAATTCATTAGAATTTGTTTTTAATTTTAACAGAATGGAAATAGCTATAAAATATCAAGAATGACTCATTACTTCTTAGACATTGTTGGCTTCCAAATGATAAAGTTTCAATGGAAGAAGTACCAGTTAATCCCCAAAACAGGAAGAGGTTAAGTGTAACAGATAAATTTCACAAAATATGTTTTTTCTTGCAAACAAATGACTTGACCTGTTAGTCAAATACCATGAGAACTTCTAAGAACATCCTCAGTCTACATCAAAATACACACAAATACAGCCTCTTAAAAACCAGTTGACTAAATGGAAAAAAATCTGCTAAGGAAGAAAGCCCTGAAGAATGTTTTCTTTTTTTTTTTCGGCTGTACTGAGGATTGAACTCAGGGGCATTCTACCTCTGAGCTACACCCCTAGCCCTATTTTTTATTCTTTATTTTGAAACAGGGTCTCCCTCAGTTGTGGAGTGCCTCACTAGGTAGCTGAGGCTGGCCATGAACCCAGATCCTCCGGTGTCAGCCTCCCAAATGCTGGGATTACAAGTGTGCACCACCACGTCCGGCTATCCCTGAAGAATGTAATAAGCAATCTTGAAAAATGATTGAGGGGCTTAAGTAGAAAACAATGAAATATAAAATATTTCAGTACTACATGATGAAGTATGAGAAAGGACTTCCCCTAAATTTAATTTAGAGAGAGAACCAGGAGTTTATGCTGGCTGGAGAGCCCAGGGTGCTTAAAGGAAGTCTCTGAGTTTCTCTGAAAACTCAGGTGATTTTAGTTTCTCAAGATCTTTGAGGTTCCTTTCAACCACACGTGACACTGGTAAGTTGATGTCTATTTAGAAAAGTCAAATGAAAGATGATACCGTAATCTCTCCAAAGGTACCCTTGACTCTTCTAACAAAGAATGTGATGACCAGGGGCCCTTCCACAGCTTCTGGCTCTGAATAGGTCTTCTTAGATAAAGACTCAGGAGCAAAATGAACAACTCCATTTGGATCACCAAACTTCTGTATCTAAAAACATTAATAAAGGGCAGAATAAATAGTGTACAAAACAACTATATTGGAATTAGAGCATACAACATATTAATGCACAGACAAGGAAATGAAGGAAACATAGAAATGACATTTAAATATAATCTACTTGATTAAAAAAAAACACAATAACTTCTTTACCATACTGACTGTTATCTAAAACACAGTTTCTTTTTCCCTGAAGATAATGGGAACAAGTGTCCAGAAAACTACAATTTGAAGAACCTGAGAGGGATAGTAATTGGATGACTGAATTTTGGTTTATTCATTTTATATTTTCTACATTTAATCAGTGAACTTTCAGCTAACTTTTTTCTACTATATTATATAAAGTGAATAGAGGCAAAAAAGGTCCTATAAATGGTGAACTTTAAGTATCAAACAGGCAAGGCTGCAGTGCTCAGTTGTTTGATGAAACACTCGTTTAGATGTTGTGAAGGTATTTTGCAGATATGACAAACATTTCCAGTCAACTGACTCTAAATAAAGGAGGTTACTCTCTCTCAGGTGGGCGAGTCTCATTCAGCCAACTGAAGAACTGAAGATGATAAAAATGCTGGTGTTTTCAGACGCAGAATGAATTGTGTCTCAAGACTGTAACTTTGGAACCCTGCTAGAGTTTCCAGCCTACTGGTCTGCAGCACAAAATTCCAACTCAGACCACAGCTACAACTCTTGCCTGAATTTCCTGCCTGCCAGCCCCCACAATGTATTGTGTGTGTGTGTGTGTGTGTGTGTGTGTGTTGTCCTATTGGTTCTCTTTCTCTTAAAAACTCTGACAGATATAGATACCAAACAAGAGAATTTTCCAAACTTAAAAAAATAAATGTGTCATCTCTGTACTGTTTTCGGTAGCCATGATTCCCAGCTCTTTCTGCCCCTCATGGCTAGGTGATTCATATCAGAAACATTGAATTCAGTTCTGATCCAACAACACATCACTGTGCTAACTGAGCAATCACCATTCTTCTTTAAAGAGTCTTATGACTAGTTAATAATTTCTTTTGTGTATGCATGTGGTATTGGGGATTGAAATCAGGGGCATTCTACTTCCAAGCTACACCCCCAGTCCTATTTTTTATCCTTCATTTTGAAACAGAGTCTCACTAAGTTGCAGAGGACCTCACTAAGTAGCTGAGGCTGGCCTGGAACCCAGATCCTCCGATCTCAGCCTCCCAAGTGCTGGGATTACAAGCGTGTGTCACCATGCTTGGCTGGCTAATAATTTTATATAATTAGATGATGAAGATATCTAGTTGTTTAAGATTATATAACAAATAGCTCCCCTCTAAAAGTGCCAAATATTCCCCAGACACCAAATATTCTCAAAGAATGTAAAATAAGTATTTACTATTCTATTAAACTTTTTTTTTAAATTACCAATAGATCATGTAGTGAACACACATAAAAATGAGAAAGTTTAACTATGGGAATGATTATGACTTCATGTGGATTTATTTATTTATTTATCCATTTATTGTGGTACTGTGATTTGTTGAACCCAGAGGCATTCTACCTCTGAGCTATACCACAGCTCTATTTTATTTTTATGTTGAAATAGAGTCTCGCTAGGTTGACGACAATCTCACTACTTGATGAGACTGTCCTTAAACCTGCGATTCTCCTATTTTTGCCTCCTACATACTGGGATTACAGGTATGCCTGGCTTCATGTGTTTTTTTTTTTTTTTTTAATTTTCAATTCAAAAAAGCATGTAGAGAACATATAATGTAAATGTATTTTCTAATAAATCTATTAAGTCCAAAATTTTGTTGGAAAAGCAAAGGTAGACTTACTGTTAATGTAACATCTTTAGCTCTGGAGTCTAATTTAGCTTCTCCTTTCTCAAGTTTAAGTTTAATTATGAAAGTCTCTTCAACTTCAATTTCTTCATGTGGATAGATTGTCAGAATTATGGTTCTCTCTCCACCTTCTCCCTCTCCAAAGTAGAAGGACCCACTCACTGGATCTGCAATGTCTCTGTTCTGTAGTGGCAAGGTTTCCTGAGAATTGGGTCCTATGATCTCCCAGTTTACCTGCAGAATGTTTGAGTTTTTAATAGAGATGATCAATTATAAGCAAAAGATTATTCTAGTATATGTAATACTAGGGAAAAAAAATATATATATGCAACTAGTCAGCCTAAGAAACTTCATAAGATCCTATCTCAAAGTAAAAGTAATAAATAAATAAAAAGGGTTGGGGATTTAGCTCAATGGTCCTTGGTTTGACCCCCAGTACTACAAAAAAAAGAAAGAAAAATAAGAAAAAAAAGCAACCAGGATATCAGCAAGTCACTCATGATTGTGTCTCCCTTGTTATTATTAAGTAATTTCCTTTTACTAATTTCTTAACTGTTCAACTCTACTTTTAAAAATGAATGCTCTGTGAGAACATAGATGAGGTATGCCTAGTTCACACATATGTTCTTAGTTCCTAAGCAGGGTTAGGCACATAGAAACCACTGAACATTTGTTGAACTGATTAATTTTACCAGAATTATTCACTTATGTTTTAATTTGCTCTCAAAAGATCCCTGAGGACAGATATATGCTCCACATACTATATCAAGCAAAGAAGCCACTTTACTCTTACAGGATAATTAATAAATAAATTTATTTACATTATATATTATATATTATTTATATTACATATTATATATTATATTATATATTTATTTATATTAAATAAATAAATATATTTATTAATAAATATATTTGGGGAATAAGAAAACCTAACATCATACATAGTCTATTGAAAACTATTTTTCAAACTATAGGAAAAAAAATCTACCTGAATCTCCCCCAAGAGTCTTCCAGTCCTCTCCAGCACCAAAGATAAAGTTATTGTGGAATTGGGATTAGGAACAGAAATTTTGCTGTGATTGAGAAATCTTACAACACCAAACGGAGAGTCGCTCTCAACAATCGTAATCCTGCTCACTAGGTGGCGCCCAAGGGTCGCTCCACCAGTAGCTCCAGTGAGTAGAATTTCAATAGGCTCTTCAAATTCACTGCATCGCAAGAAGGAACAATTCTGTGAGTCTAAACATATTAAAATGCTTGTACAATCCAAATAACTAGTCATTTCCCAAATTGTTCATACATATTCAAGGCACAGTAGTCCTCACACACCAGGTGGGAAGAAAAGGGTGCTTAGCTAAAAAGAATTCTCAACATCAATATTACATAGCCTAGGACAGTTACTAGACTGTCTTTCCCTCTTTTCATTGCTTAATGTTTAAGAAAGTGAATTTAAGGATGTTTCCACATTCTGATTAGACTCTAAAGTCTAGTAGGGCAGAAATTATTTACTTGCTTTGAAAGAAAATGGCACATTCAACCACAGTGGTCTCCCAGTTCTGCTTTCCCCATCCTTGGCATGCCCAAAAGTCTCTCGTGTGTTGCTTCTCAAGGGGCACATGTATTGCCAGTGCAAACCAGACCACGACACCCATGCCTCATGAATGCCCACACTACTTCCTGATTACCAACCTTCCACTGTCACCAATGATGGAGACATTTATAAAGCTCAAGTTCTGCCCATGCTGAAAGGTGACTGTGCTGCCATGGAGCACAGCAGAAGAGCTCTGAGAGATGAAGTCAGCTGTCACCAGGCCGTAAGTGCCATGCAGCCGCACCACTGGAATGGAGATAGTCCTTACCTCCTCTTCCACTGTAACAGGAATTTGGAATTAGCTGGTATGCCAGACAAAGCAACTAGTTTTTATGAGTCACACAAATTAAACTAGGCAACTAAAGGGAATGGTACAGTGCAAGCAGTTGATTTTCCAATAATTCATTTATCGCTTTAAGAAACAATGAGTGAAAATTTCATAGCTCTTATTTTTTTTTTTTGGAAGAATATAGCTTATCAGATGTTTAAAGTTAAAGTGAGCTGTAAAAGTTCGAATTTAAACAACCTATTTAACCATTAGCATAGACTGTCTTCCTCTGTATGCTATGTGTGTGTGTGTGTGTGTGTGTGTGTGTGTGTATGATTCTTGTTTTATAAGACAATGTGTGATGCACACAAGAAACATTTAAAATGTATACTCAAAAGAAACCATTCTGGATTGCTTCTACACATTTAGTTGAAATATAAATAATATAAACAACTTTATTTTACTTATATGAACATTTTTAAAGTCTACATGTAAAAAACTCTATTCTATATTCCAGTCCTATAAACTCTACTTGTGAAAATGAAAATGCATCCTCCTCAATGTTTGATTTCAATTTAAAAGTTCATTTAAAAACATCTTTATTTCTCCATTAGCCATGCTACCCTCTGTATATTAAAATATCACTTCGTGGAGTTCACATATCTATGCTTAAATCATACTGAACTTACATTGTAACTATAAGTAGTTGTTATCTCAAATCCTCCAAAGATAGCAAATCAATGAGAAATCAGTGAACAGGAAAAAAGTCACAGTCCTATTTATTTCTTGGTGCAAAAATGTAACATGACTTTTACTAACTGTAGACTGAAGTATACAAAATAGTAAAGCCTTCTGTGACTTACCATGAAGTCATCAATAACCAACTCTGAAGGTGATTTTTGATGAAACTTAAAAAATGTCTAAATAACCAGAGAATTTTGATAGAGGCAATGAAGCCAATAGATTAACTGCATGAACAAAAAAGTTGAAAGTTATATTCATATTCTGTCTTTAAATAAAATTGCTTTCTAGAAATGCAGCCATCTCTTTCTACCTAAAAAGGAATATAGCTATGTATTCTGCAGTCTGCTTCTATAGAAGGAAGAAATTGGCATTATTTGGCAAGCTGCTATTAGGAACTGTTTCAAGAAAGCAAGATCGAGGTCTAGATACTGCCTGCATATGCAGCCCAGTGACATATTCATTTCAAGGGCAATTAGTCACTAAGAAAGTTAATATTTACTACTTTCTAATCACACAGGAAATTAAATATTGCATAAATTACAGAGTTTTTCATAAAAATGTTTAAAACAAATATTTTAATAATTCTATGGTTAAACATAGTTTTTCTAGATTGACATGTATCTAACCATTTGGTTTTGCCATATACAGGGTGGTTCAACATTACCTAACAGTAACTGAAAGTATATTTTCAAAACATTTACTTATATCCATATATAATTCAATATAAATAAAAATATGTATAGTACACACACACCAAATAAAATTTATATGTGAGAATTCAAGCTGAATGTCATGTTCAAATACATTATAATTCAGAAGTTCATAGTAAACTTTTAAGTCTGCTAACTGAACCTACCTTTGAAAGCGGTGTACATTGGGTCAAATTCAATGATGCCCTCTACATTATCATTTTTCACTATTATGATTCGAACAACAGAGATATTTCCTATTTCAGGAGGCTGGTCTATCTGAAGTCCATTTTCTTGGATGGTAAAGTCATATCCTCTTGCAAAGTCATGGAAATAAAAATGTAAAACACAACAAAATAAAATAACAATACGTAATTGCTTAGCATGAATTGAAAGGTCCTTTTAGATTTCATAGCTTAGTTCTATTAAATATTGTAATGCTTTTAAAGATTTTCAAAACTAAGATACCTCTTTTTTTGAAATTATGTTCTAAAAAAGATTTTTGTGCTGCTTCCAATTATTGGTGCCTACATGAAATCAAAACTAATATAAAATCACTGAACTTGGGAAATATGAAGATAATAAAACAATCAGGAAATTTGGAAGGAGCTGCTGTAAACAGACCTTTGGGGATCACTGCTGAGCACACACAATACTGGGACTTGGAACTCAAAGGTAGTAAGCCAGTTGGGCTTGAGATTTATGGTGTCAGGGTGAGCAGGTTACTTTAAAGAAGTGTTGGCATGGTGGCACATGCTTATAAATCCCAATACTTGGGAGGCTGAGACAAGAGGATTGGAATTTGTGGCCAGCCTCAGCTACTTAGTGAGGCCCTCCACAACTTAGTGAGACCCTGTTTCAAAATAAAGAATAAAAAATAGGGCTGCGGGTGTAGCTCGGAGGTAGAATGCCCCTGGGGCGGGGGGGGGGGGGGGAGAAGTGTCATGCCACTACTTAAAGTTCAAGCTAAAACATCAAGATCAAGAAAATATTTTAATGTAATTATAACCAATGCCGCCTCTACTTAATATAGAGGGTAGTTTACTTGTGTAATAACATATTTCTACAAAAGTCTTTTCTTGGATTAATAGAATTCCCATCAAGTAAGTTTTAGCTTCCCGGGCTTTATATCACTTTAATTCCTGCAGCTGAAAAGTGATAGTAAATTATTTTAGTCCTCCCTGCAATTCCCAAATTCTATTTACCTGGTATTTATACCCTGTCTTGTGTTGAAAATTGATAAATAATATTTTCTGTAAGGCAAAATTAGAAAACTAAAGACTGAAGTATCAAATGAGAGTCACTGTTGTCAGTGTTCTGAGATGGGTTGTATGTCACCTGATTGCCAGGAATGAATACCAAAGCAGTAAGTATTTTCCTGTATCAGGTGCTTCTGAGCCTGGCAACTAACGGGCAGCCTGTTTCAAAACTGACATTTTTCCTCCTTTGGCTTCTCCCTTTTTCCTCCACCACCTGTTAACAAATAACTTGTTTTTACCCTTTTACTGATGGAAGGGGACCTGGCACCTGTGGATCTGAAATAAGAACCGACTCAAGGAAGACTTGGACATGAACTGTGTCCCTTCTGATAAACTTGACAACATGACCTTGGCCTGTATATCTGAATTAGAATGGACTCAAGGAAGAGTTAAACATGAATTGTATCCCTTCTGATAAATACACGGCATGACTCAGCATCTGTGGATCTGAATAACAACAGACTCAAGGAAGATTCAAACATGAACTGATGAATTGTGTTCCTTCTGATAAGACACCAGTGTGACCCCAAAGAGCTAACTCTTAAAAAGGATTTGACTTCCTTTGTTTAGGGAAAGTCTGAGGCATGTTCCTGAACACTCAAGTACACTGGTTTCTCCAATTTGCTAGCGTATTAGTAGATTTCATTTTTCCTTTGTCACAAAGGCTTGTCAGAGTTACTTAATTCAGTAAATTGGAGCAGGTACTGGAATTTGATAACACTGGCAGGCAGGCAACAGGGAAAATACTTGGTTTCTCTACTTTCTTTTTCAGATTAGAGGAAGCCTAGAAATTTATCTGGAAGAAAAATTTCTTTCCCAGAACTAATCTTAAGTACAAACTACTTTTATCAAAGGGTAGCCAAGAAAGCAAAAATTCAACTCCTAGTTAGTCAAAACCCCCAATATCTCATATTTAATCATCTGCTTTTCCCAAATTACACTCACTTAATTAAAATAGGGACCAGCTTGAATTTTAACATATTTAATATGAGTAGAAATTCATTCCTATTGCCAGACCCAGAATCATTTCTAAGAAATTAAAGATTTGAAATATATGTGAACTCAAAATATTTCCCCTTAGCTGAGATGACAAACACACTACCTAAGTCACTGAGTTAAATATTTTAGTTTAAAAAACTTTTTAAAGCATGACATTAGATAACAAATGCAAAAATATTTTCATGTACAAGAAAACTTGTTTCAAGTCTCTAGATGCGAACGCTAGATGCGAACGTTATTCTAGTGGGAGGTCCCCCCTTGCTGGGTGGGTTCTGTGGAAACTTTGTGCAGAGGAATTTGAAGGGATGCTCAACCTGTGAACCACTCAAGCACAGTTTAAGCCTATTCTAAGCTGTGCATGCCTGTACTTGGAAGGCTGAGACAGAAGGATCTCAGGTTCAAGGCCAGCCTCAGCAACTTACTACTGAGTCTTTCTGCAACTCAGTGAGATTCTGTTTCAAAACAAAAAATAAAATAGGGCTGGGGGTATAGCTCAGAGGTAGAATACCCCTGGGTTCCATCCCTAATATTGCAAAAGGAAAAAAAAAGTGTGTGCTAAGGGTATTATTCTCCACCCTGTCAATCAAGTCCTCCCCACTAAATCAGAAGATGAAAGACGCTTGTAATGGTTAGTTTTTTATCATCACTGAAAACAATGGTGGCAAATGTCTTTGACTCTAATTTTTGTCTACTTTAAAACTGTTGTTGGGCAAGCATCTACCTCATCCACCTAGGAGAAAACAATATGGCCTTCAGATATACTCCAGCACTTTTGAGAGCATAGAAATAGAGAAGAAACTTCTGCCACCCAGCAGACCTGTGACCCGGAGAACGGTTAGACTGTTTCTTCTCCAAATTACTATACCCATGTGATGCTCAGTCCCTGGCTTTCCTGGATACATTCACAGACCAGAACCTCATACTTTCTGCTCTCAGGGGGGGAAATTCTATTTCTGACAACTGCAAAAAATTAACACTTAATCTTTGTCATGATTTCCCTTTTATGACCTGTTTCAACATTCTCTCTCTCTCTCTCTCTCTCTCTCTCTCTCTCTCTCTCTCTCTCTCTCTCTCT
>PVLC010006203.1:0-71010 GCA_004027655.1 Graphiurus murinus | reverse complement strand
GGTACTGGGGATTGAACTCAGGGGCATTCTACCTCCGAGCTATACCCCCAGCCCTATTTTTTATTCTTTATTTTGAAACCAAGTCTCACTAAGTTGCAGAGTGCCTCACTAAGTAGCTGAGGCTGGCTGCGAACCCGGATCCTCTGGTCTCAGCCTCCCAAATGCTGGGATTACAAGCGTGCGCCACCACGCCCGGCTTGTTGCTGATTTTCTTCTTTTATTTTGTTTATTTGAAGTCCTGGGGATTAAACCCAGGGCCTCATGTGTACTAAGTGTTGCTCTTTTGTGTGCAGTGCACATATTTTCAATTTATATGACTAGTATTGTATCTTTCCTCCTCCTCCTCCTCCTCTTTCTTTTTGCACTGGGGTTTGAACCCAGGGACATTCTACTTCAGAGCTATACCCCTAACTCTTTTTATTTCTTATTTTGAAACAGGGTCTTGCTAAGTTGCCGAGGGTCTCCCTAAGTTGTAGGTTTGAGCTGGCCTCAAACCTACAATCCTCCTGTCTCAACCTCCCAAGTGCTGGGGTTGCAGGATGTGCCATGGTGCCTGGCTTCTTCCTGCTTCTTACATTTGCATTCACTACTATGAGGCACACAGTAGATGCTTGATAAAACTTTTTGAGGACATAGATTCCTCTGATTTTACATGATTTGTTTCTCACAGTCAATAGATGTTTGTAAACTTAATTATTGAGCTGGAAACAGTGGTTCATGCCTGTAATCTCAGTACTTGGGAGGCTGAGATTCTAGGACAGCCTCAGCAAGTAGTAAGACTCTCATCAACCTAGTGAGACCCCGTTTCAAAGTAAAATAAAATAGGCTGGGGGTGTAACTCAGAGGTAGAATGCCTCTGGGTTCAATCCCTGGTACCACACACACAAAAAAATTATTGTATACTTTTCAAACATAATTGGAATCCAGCTTGCTGTTCTTTCTTTTCTTCTTCTTCTTCTTTTTTAAATGCTTTTCAAATGAATTGCTAGCTTTTTGGACATCCCATTTGTGTAGATGGAGCTGCTAAGGCCCAAGAAATCCCAGCATGAAGTGTGGTTCACTGGGACAAATGTTGGCCTGGGAATTGGGACCCGGGTTCCGGTATTGGCCATGGTGTGGCCTATTGTGTGACCTCAGCAGTTTGCATGAGCTCTCTGGGTCTCAGAAACCTCCCCTATTCGGTGAAGGATTTAGTTCTGCCGGGGAGCCTGAGCTGTGAATTCTGTGCACACTGCTTCCTAGGCTGGCAGGCTGTTATCAGGCCTTGGATGGGGGCAACACAGCAGATGCGCTGGTGGACTTCACGGGCGGCGTTTCGGAGCCCATTGACCTGACCGAGGGTGACTTTGCCAATGACGAGGCCAAGAGGAACCAGCTCTTTGAGCGTGTGTTGAAGGTGCACAGCCGGGGCGGCCTCATCAGTGCCTCCATCAAGGTAGGAACTTAGGGCAGGCCCCAGAGGCGGCCCCTCTGCTTCCCTGACCCCCATCCCCTCCACCCTGGGAAGGGAGGTGGCCGTGAGGTCTCAGGCCGAGCCCAGGCCCAGGTCACCTCCAAATCCAGACCCTCAGCCTCATGGGGGACAGAGCGGTTGGAGGGTGCAACCCCTAGAAACGCCCTTACATACCCCTCACCCAGCACTCTCTCTTCTGACCCTCTTGGGCTCTGGTGTGTCTGAGGGCCCTTCGGCCAAGCTGTGAGGCATCAGAAACTCAGGGACCTCTGGCAGAGAGAAGGAGCCCTGTGGTGGGCTGGCCCAAGACGGGGGCCACGGGATGATCATGTGATTTCATTAACTGCTGGTACCTGGAGGGGGAAGCCAGGCCCAGGGAGGTAGGCTCTGAGCCAGGTTTAGCTGAACCTGTGATACCTCATGAACTGGCTCTCTAGAAACACAGAAAGCCCTAAATTTTAGCATTCACTGATTTTGGTGGTGTAAATACTCCACCACAGTTACTTTCCAGTTATCAATATTTTAACAACCAGCTCTCAAAATTCCTGAATATTTCTGGGTGTGGTGGCCCAGGCCTGTGATCCCAGCTACCTGCAAGGCTGGGACAGAAGGATCTCAGGTTCAAGGACAGCCTTAGCAAAGTGGCAAAACCTTGTTTCATAACAAAAAATAAAATAGAACTGGGAGCATATCTCAGAGGTAGATTGCCCCTGGGCTTAATACCCAGTACCCCCCCACACACACACACAAAAAAAAAAAGGAAAGAAAGAAAAGAAAAAGAAAAGAGAGCTAAGGATGTAGCTCAGTGGTAGAATACCCCTGAGTTCAATCCCCAGTACTGGGAGGGAAATTCCTGAATAGCTAACATTTAGCTGAGCCAGGGTAACTGGGCTGACCCACTGCAGGTCCTTTCCTTCACCACAGACTCCTGTCCTTTGGGGTTGTAGAGGTGGGGGAACACAGCACTATCCCCAGGGAACAAGGTCTGACTTTGTGGGGCTGCAGTTCCCGTCCTGTTCTGGAGGGGGCGCTGCGGCATCCTCACTCGGGTTCAGTGTCTCTGGCCCCGCCTGTCTGAGCTCCTGTGTCCTCCTGCAGGCAGTTACAGCTGCTGACATGGAGGCGCGCCTGGCGTGTGGCCTGGTGAAGGGCCATGCCTACGCAGTCACCGATGTCCGCAAGGTGCGCCTGGGCCACGGGCTGCTGGCCTTTTTCAAGTCTGAGAAGCTGGACATGATCCGCCTGCGCAACCCTTGGGGCGAGCGGGAGTGGAATGGGCCCTGGAGTGACACGTGAGGCCTGGGGACGGGCCAAAGGCACGAGGGCTTGGGCAAGGCCAGGTGTCCTGGAGATGGTCATACTGGGGCTGGGCCATGGAGGATGGGGGATGGGGTAGGAAAGAAGGGAGGCTTGCTGCAGAGTGGTGTGCGGGGTGGTGGGTTCAGGCTGGGCAGAGGTCTGGAGGTGAGGTGACCGTAAGGATGTAGTAATCAGTGTTCGGGGTAGGGGTGGGGCAGGAGTGAATGGGGCTGATGCTCTGTGCTGGAGTGGAGCCCCTCGTGAAGGACCCCAGGGATCGCGCCCCTCACTCCTTCCTCAGCTTTGCTTCCAGACCCTCCAGCCCCCAGCCCATGGTTCTCTGTGGGAGGGCAGACAGGGCCTCTGAAGCAGGGCCGGGCATGACCCAGCGTCCTTAACCACACTGCACTGCAGGTGGCCTGGCACTGGGTCCCCCAGACCTCTGCCCTGACTGGGTGTCCTTGTGGGCCTCGCCTCTTACGCTGCTCCCCCTTTCCCAAATGTGCACCCCAGCTCAGAGGAGTGGCAGAAAGTGAGCAAGAGTGAGCGGGAGAAGATGGGCGTGACGGTGCAGGACGATGGGGAGTTCTGGTGAGTGGGCAGTGTTGGCGCCCAGGCTGCGGGCCTCGGGGCCTGGCAGGGAGCACTGGGTGGGGGGACAGCTGGAGCTCCGGCACAGACCCATCATCAGCTTGCTGTGTAGCTTTGGAACCTCCTTTTCCTCCGAAATGAATTGGGCAAGCTGGACACAGTGGTACATACCTGTGATCCTAGGACTTGGGGCACTGAAACAGGAGGATCATAGGTTCAAGGCTAGCCTCAGCAACTTAGTGAGACTCTGTTTCAATATAAACAATAAAAATAGAATGAATACCCATGGGTTCAATCCCCAGTACCAAAGAAAAAAGAAGCAAATTGGGCAGCAATGGGCCCTTTTACCTCACAGTCCCCTCTGCCCACCTGAGAGGATCCTGGGCTGCTCAGGCCCCCAGGTGGAGCTCTTGGCAAGCAGGCAGGATGCCTTCAGGTGAGGATTGAGCTGAGGGTGGGGCATGCTGGCAGCCTGAATGCTCGTAGGTAGGAAGAAGAGAGGCCTTGGGGAGGATCTAGCTCCCGAGCAGAGACTTGGGGTTCAGAGGAGCCCTTGAAGGGTAAGGAGAAAGCCCCAACCCAGAGACAAGAGAGCAGACCTCTCACAAACTGGGGAGAGTGAGTGAGTGTAGAAGAGAGGGGAGCTAGGGGTACCTGGTTGGGGATGGGCTGGGAAGATGGCAGCAGCCTAGAGTGAGAAGCCCGCTAGTCACTCCTGCGTTCATACCACCCACATTCCGTCCTGCCTCTGCACCAGGCTCAGGGGTGTTCATCAACAAAACACCTGGTCTGGAAACTTAGCTGCTTCCTGGAGAGGAATGGGGTGCCCTGTGTGACACAGCTGCCATGAGGGCCCCCAGGCAGATCTGGAGCAGAGGGCAGTGATCCTGCACCCAGCGAGGACCCCGCCTTTAGGTGCCAGGAGAGCCAAGCAGGAGGCCACCTAGGTCCTCCGGTTTCGGCTCCTATGGACAAAATCCACTTTGTCCAGTCTGGCTTGGGTCGGTTGAATTAAAACATCGCAAAACCTCTCAACTATGGAATGAACTTCCTCCTAAGACCCTTCTCATGCGTGTTCACATCTGGGCACTTCCCCTGGCCCTGCCCAGCACCCTGGCACGGCCAAACGAGCACCACTGGTACCAGTACCAGCTTGTCACAGCAGGCATGGAAGATGGAAGTTGATGGAAACAGGCTTTATAAACTAGAGGGCAGTGCACACTAGTTATCAATATCATGCATTAATTAGATATAATTAGTTATTAGTCATTCATTAGTTACTAATACTTTTCAGCCTCGGCCAGCCTCGCTGTCTGCTGAAAGTCATACTAAATGCTTTCATTGCTTTACTTAATTCCTACACTGGCCCGATGAGACAGGCAACTGCACCAGGTTCCTCCCATCTTACCAAGGAAGAAACTGAGGCCAGGAGAGAGGCGGAGGGTCTGTGCAGTGGGGTGAGCAGGCGGGCGGGCCTGGGTGCCCCCAGCTCAGTCCTTCCTGTTCCAGGATGACCTTCGAGGATGTGTGCCGGTACTTCACCGACATCATCAAGTGTCGCCTGCTCAACACATCCTACCTGAGCATCCACAAGACCTGGGAGGAGGCGCGCCTGCGCGGCGCCTGGACCCGCCACGAAGACCCGCGACAGAACCGCAGCGGGGGCTGCATCAACCACAAGGACACCTTCTTCCAGAACCCCCAGGTGGGATGCTCAGGGACCCCCGCCCGGCCTCTGCAGCAACCGTGGGGACCCTTCCCACTGCCTGTCCATCTTGGGCCTCAGCATTCCTGTCTGTACTGAGGCTGGGTGGGAACATGTGTCTCATCTTGGGACCTGCAAACAGTAAAAATGAGGAAATGATGACTCTCAGGGACTCAGAGTGTCTTGTCCAGAGTCCCAGGGATGTTTAGAGGCCCAGCCAAGAATCAGACCCCTGGTTTCTACTATGGCTCAGTTGTACCTGTTCCTGAGAACTCAGCCAGGCTGGGCTCCCTGACAGAGTCCTGTCCTGTACGTAGCTTCCTGAGTCTCAACCCTTGGCAACTGCTTCATCCTCAGGCTTAATGTGCCTTTATTGAGCACTAACTGTGTGCCAGGCTCCAAGCTGAGCACCCATTGTCTCAGTTCTCGCAACCCTCGTGCAGGAAGGCCATTGCAAGCCTTGGTAGGCTCATGTCACGGAGGAGGGACCTCGGCTCAGGTGAGGGGACTGACCAAGCTCACGAAGCCCAGAGTGGCTGGCATCAACTCTCCAGTCCTGGTTTCGGGGATCAAGTGAGCCCGTCTCTGGCACGGTCTCACTGTGGCGTCTCCTTCCTTGGCCATACCTGCAGTACATCTTTGAGGTCAAGAAGCCAGAAGATGAAGTGCTGATCTGCATCCAGCAGCAGCCGAAGCGCTCTACCCGCCAGGAGGGCAAGGGGGAGAACCTGGCCATTGGCTTCGACATCTACAAGGTGAGTGTTTGCTCTAATCCCAAGACCTGACCATGTAACTTGGAGGGAGGAAAGTTCATTTGCTCACAGTTTCAGGTTCAGTTCAGGGATTGCAGGCCTCAGCATGGCAGTGGGGGGGGGGGGGAGGAAGGGAGAGAAGGAAAGCAGGAGGCTTTGCTCCTCACATCATGGAAGCCAGAAGGAACCATAGATATATAACCCCCAAGGCCGCACCCCTAAGGACCTACTTTCCCCAGCCACACCCTCCTGGCCTGGGTCCCCACCCAGGTAAAACCATTATAATGGATTTCTCCACTGCTGGGATTACAACCCTCATGACTCAATCACATCAACCCCAAACACCAATTTATGAGCTCTTCCGAGGCCATTCTGTATCTATATCCATGAGGCTGCTGGGGCCCCACACCACGGGTAAAAAGAACTAGGCAGCTAGAGTTTGGGCTGCCCATACTTGCAAAGAACACTCTAGAACATCGACATCACCCCAGCCACCCTGGCTGCATTAGCTGATGTCCTGGGGATGCGGGGCTCCCAGAGGGCCCAGCCTGCCTGGACTCGGCTTCTGTGGGAGCGCTCACCCTGATTCCTTTCTGCCCAGACCCATGGGCCCGGCTGTCTGCTGGTTTGGGAGCTGGGCTCTGAGAGGCCCTGGGTGGGGAGGGACCCCCGCTGTCCCTACCTCTCGGCTTTTACTGTCTCCCTCTGTTGGAGGTTCACCCCAGGCCACTCCCCCTGACCTGGCACCTGCGGTCTTCCCCATGTGTGGTGACTGGGCACGGGGGGCCCCATGTACCTGTCAGACCCTGAGAACTGGATGAAACCACATGGAGGTGCTAGGTGCTTGGTCCATGCTGGATGCCTGGTGTTCGATGTGCTCAGTCACGTCAGCGCTACTTGTTCACATCAACGTGCCGTAGCACACAGCGTGTGTGCTGACATGTTGTGACACTTTGTTGTGACTTTGGCACATCATGGTTTTCACTGATGTGACTATAGCGTATTGTGACACTTGTTTCGGGAACTGCCTGGCATGTCCTGGTGGCTGGTGATGTCATTTCATGGTTGTGTGCTATAACTTGGGCAGGTTATGATATGGTATTTCCCCCTTTTCCTTGGGGGACAAGTTCCAAGATGCCCGGTAGATGCCTAACGTATGCCTAACGTGCAGATAGTACCAAACCCTATAGACTATACTGATAACCAACCGGCTGCTAGGTGATTAACAGGCAGGTAGCACATGTGGCAGGAATGTGCTGGTCAGAAGGACGAGTCATGTCCTGGGTGGAGCAAAAGGAGATGGTGCAGGATTTCATCACACCATTTAGAACAGTGAGGACATTTAAACTTACCAGTCATTTGTTTCTAGCATTCTTCATTTAATGTTTTCAGAGTGCAATTGACTGCAGGTAACTAAAATCTTAGAAAGAAGAACCACAGAGAAGGGGGACCTGTGTACTTGGTTCTGTTGTGACACTCAGAAACCCCAGGGACAATGTTACTAGGGGATTCCTTATTCCTCCCTTTTTTAATAGCTTTTATTGAGATGTAATAACAGTTTTGTTATTGTTGTTGTTTGGTACTGTCGATTGAACCCAGGGGCATTCTACCTCTGAGCTACACCCCTAGCCCCTTTTTAAATTTATCTTGAAGCAGAATCTCACTAAGTTGCTGAGGCTAGCCTTGGAGCCTTTGATTCTCCTGTCTCAGCCTCCCAAGTACCGGCATTACAGGCATACACCACCATGCCTGGCTAATAAAAGCTATCAAAAAGCTTTCAAAGGCTTTTATTGAGATAAATTATAATGATGATATAATTCACTCATGTAAAGCATATAACCTAGTGACTTACCTAATATCACAAGTCGAGAACATTTTCATCACTCCACAGAATAACCCCGCTCCCTGTGTCCCTGGCATTTGATGTGCTCACCCCCACCTGACCCCCGCAGCGGCCCTCCTCCCCGCCAGCCCCGGGCAAACACAAATGCACTTCTGTCTCCATGGACTTGCCCATCTGGAGTTCCCTATGCGTGGATTTCATCGTTGCTTCCACGGTAGTGGGGGAACGGGCAGGCTGCGTGCCGAGGGCAGCGTTCCCTGTGGCCCAGCCCTGCTGTGTCCCTAGGTGGAGGAGAACCGCCAGTACCGCATGCACAGCCTGCAGCACAAGGCAGCCAGCTCCATCTACATCAA
Organism: Graphiurus murinus; assembly: GCA_004027655.1. Lineage (NCBI taxonomy): Eukaryota > Metazoa > Chordata > Mammalia > Rodentia > Gliridae > Graphiurus > Graphiurus murinus. The sequence goes on along the minus strand of PVLC010006203.1, from coordinate 63,014 downwards.
CTCACGCAGCGTCTTCCTGCGCACGGACCAGCCCGAGGGCCGCTATGTCATCATCCCCACCACCTTCGAGCCCGGCCACACTGGCGAGTTCCTGCTCCGAGTCTTCACCGACGTGCCCTCCAACTGTCGGTGCGTGGAGCCGCGCTGGGCCGGGCTTGGCGGGGCGCCGTCCATGCTGGGTCCAGCAGGGTCTGCAGCCCCAGAGGTGCTCAGTGCCTGCCCGAGGACTGGAGGCTCCCAAGGCCTGGAGCCAGGCATCCAGGCTCCTGGGCTGGCCCCCGTGCCTGTCCCTTTCCTTTCTCTCAGGCACCACTAGGAACCACAGCTCACATATACATTATGCTGCACAGCTCACAAGACATTATACTTACCTCTCTGATCCTCCCACAGCCCTGAGCCTGGTCATTCCACTGGACAGATGAAATAGGGGTCAAAGTTAGAAAGGCTGCCCAAGGCCATGCAGCCAGTCATGGTGGTGTTGGTCTGGCCTGCCTACCCTGCCTGATTTGCAGGCCTGGGACTTTCGACCACCATCCCCTGTCCCATGGGCGCTGGCTCTAGGGACCAGGGACTGCTGAAGCCATTCCCATCCCTGCTGGGGTGCACACCTGGGTGTCCCGTTCCGCCCTTCCCACCTTGTTATGCAGCCAGACTGGACGTTCCAGGAGAGAGGAGACCCTGCCAGTCCCAGCCCCTCTGCTTTCCAGCTCTGTGGGTGAAGGTCTTCTGGGTGGAGGGACGATTCTTCTTCATCTGTAAAATGGGCAAATAATAGTCATCTGTGTCCCAGGGCTTTGTGAGGATCAGAAATGATACCTGTAACACTTGCAGAGGCCCGGCACTCAGCAGATGCTCAGGAAGTTGTGGGGGGTATGGGGAAGGAGGGGGGTAGAGGAGGCAGGAAGCCCGCAGGGTCAGGTGGCTGGGAGCAGCTGCCTGTGGGGAATGGCTCAGGACTAAATGAATGTCTGGACTAATTACCTCCACCTTCTTCCTGGCACCTCTTCCTTCCCCTTCCTCCTCTGTCCCTGGATCAGGGAGCTGCGCCTGGACGAACCTCCCCGCAATTGCTGGAGCTCCCTGTGTGGCTACCCCCAGCAGGTGACCCAGGTTCATGTCCTGGGGGCTGCTGGCCTCAAGGACTCCCCGACAGGTGAGCTCACCTGGGAAAGGCCCCTGGCCCTCCTGGCAGTTGCCCCAGACCCCCCCATTCTGGTGCAGACCCCAGCCTCTAGCTCACACTCAGCACATCCGCAAACCCTTCCTGACACCCACTGTAGGCTCAGCCATCCCTGGGGTTTTGCAGGGCACAGAGAGAGGCACAGGTCTACCTCCTGCTCCTGGGGAGCTTCCCGTGCCGGGGGGAACCTTAGGTACTGGAGCAGACAGCTGGTGGGGAGGACTCAGGGAAGGCTTCCTGGAGGCAGCACCATTCCCCAGGCTGAGGAGGGACTAAGGTATGAGAAGGTGCTCTGGGCAGAGCAAAGAGTGAGTGAGGCCAGGCATTACCAGTATGCCCCTGCCACTTGCCTGTTCCTGGGAGCGAAGGGGCCTCAGGTGGGTCAGGCTCCGGTCTTCCTTTATCCTTAATGACTGATATCCTCACCTCCTAGACATCTGTCCCTTCCAGGCCCTGCTCCAGCCACCACCCTCACCCCAGCTCCCCCTTCCCCTCCCTAGGGGCTAACTCTTATGTGATCATCAAGTGTGAGGGGGACAAGGTCCGCTCGGCTGTGCAGAAAGGGACCTCGACTCCTGAGTACAACGTGAAGGGCATCTTCTACCGCAGGAAGCCAAGCCAGCCCATCACCGTGCAGGTGAGATGCTGCCTGCAGGCTCAAGAGCTTTTGATGGGGGACCCGGGTGGTGGGTTCTGGTTCTCAGTTTGCCCCTGACCCCTGACTCTCTTGGAGTTCTTTCTTTCTTTCTTTCTTTCTTTCTTTCTTTCTTTCTTTCTTTCTTTCTTTCTTTCTTTCTTTCTTTCTTTTTGTACTAGGGGTTGAACCCAGGGGCATTCTACTCTGAGCTACACCACCAGCCTTATTCATTTTGTTAAATTTATTTATTTATTTTTAATGTGCTTTTATTGGTGCATTATAGTCTCACATCCTAATGTAAATCATGTTAACAATGACATAGATGCACACAGCATTCATTTTTATTTTGAGACAAGGTCACGTTAAGTTGTTGACGGTCTCACTAAGTTGCTGATGCTGTCCTCAAACCTGCAATCTTCCTGTCTCAGCCTCCCAAGTATTGGGATTACAGATGTGCAGCACCACACCTGCTGCCACCATGCTCAGCTTCTCTTTGGCCACTCTAGGGCCCCCCTCTGTAGGTGGGTGAGTTGGATTAGCCAGTGTGATTCTGACTCCCAGCAGGGCTAGTCTCCCCTGAGAGTGGATCCACCTGGAAAGTGGCTGGGGTGGGGGAGCTGTTTCTTAAGAGGCTTGAGCAGGGGACTAGAAAGCCCACGTCCTTGGACTCCTTGGAGCAGCTTCCTTCTCATCTCAGGTCAGCATGGCTGGTATGTGATGCTTTTTAGCTCATTAGCAGGAAGCTCTCTGTCCCCCAGGCTCAGAGCAGCATCGCTCTGGGTGAGACTCCTCTGTAAACAAACACCGGGGTGCCCTAGGGAAGCCGCTGTAGATTTTCCAAGCTTTCTTAACACTGGGTCCCACTGGATCAAATCAAAGACGCATAGATATTGGGGTTGGAAGGACCCTTAGGGGCAATTGATCTAACCTTCATATTAAAGATGGGGAAGCTAGGGCAGGGAGTGTACCTCTTGTCCAAGCTCACCTGAGGTCAATTGCAGAGCTAGTCATTAACAGATTTAACTTTGTAAGTGGGAGAGCATTTTGACAGATGGGGAGCCTGGGCTCTGGGGGTGGGGGAACTTCCTTGCCCAAAGCTCACGATGAAACAGACCATCTAGGGCTCCTTTTTCTCAGCCAGCTTGCCCCATGGACAGTGGGTTCAAAACCCTGCTGTCACCACCAGCGTCCGCCATAGACTATATTCCTGGTCTTGGAGATGGCTCCTCCTCCTACCATCCTCTTTCTCGTCCCAGATCTGGAACCACCGAGTCCTGAAGGATGAATTCCTGGGCCAGGTGCACCTGAAGGCTGACCCCGATGACCTCCAGGCCCTGCACACCCTCCACCTCCGAGACCGCAGCAGCAGGCAGCCCAGCGACTTGCCGGGCACCGTGGCTGTGCACATCCTCAGCAGTGCCTCCCTCACGGCAGTCTGACACCTGCCCATCTACCTGGCCCCAATGGTTCTCACCGCCACCTGCATGTCCCCAGCCTGGGAGCCAGATGCTGGGGTCCTTTTCCCACTCTTTCACTGACTTGCTGTGTGACCTTGGGAGAGCTATGCCCCTCTCTGAGCCTCAGTGTCGTGAGGGCACCTAAGCATTCCTTTCTCATGGCAGAGTCTTCTCGCCTGAGATTTAAAACAGCCCATCCCTACCCCAGCTGTCACCACTGCAAAGGGACTCTATCCGTTGAAAACATTTTCCCAAAGCCCTGCTGTCTGCCAAGGAGGGCCACAGTGTCACTTGTTTACACACGAACTGCCATGTCCCCAAGCCCCATTCCTGAGCCCACCCGGCTCTCCAGACTTCACTTTCTCTGTCACCTCTACGTGGTTTTCAGGCCACCTTGAAAGGACTCTTGCTGGGCACCTGCTGGGGTCCTGCCTGGGAAATGTGTAGGTGACATTTGATCATTCCCTGACCCTGTCCCCTCACGCATCTGTCTCTTCACCCAACAGAGACTTGCCAAATGATAAGCGATGCCCCTGAGGCTCCAGGTGAGGCGGAGACCCACCAGCCTCGCCTTGGGCCTCTATCCTCGGGTCTCTAGGAGGCAGACACTCAGACGAGGTTCTGGCTCATTCCTAGTGTGAGAGGTGGTGATCATGTGTGAGGAGAGGGCATCTCCCTGCCCCCACTGCCTGATGTTGGAAGGAGGGTGCCCAGCGAGTGGCCAGGGGCCATGGGGCCGAGGGGCCGTGGGGAACTGGGGGAGGCACAGGCTCCTCTCTGCTCTGAGACCCTGGCTTTTCCTGGAGGGACTCTGGGGCAGGTGGTGCCAGGAGGTAGATACCTCTGCTGCCTGAACAGAGGTGTCTCCATCAATGTCCCCCCAAAACAGAGGAGGCTACAGAGCTCCTCTTGCTGCCCGGACCAAAATAGTCCCTTTAGCACTTAACATTTTGTATTCTTCCTTGTTTTAAAAGATCTCTGCTTTAACTGGGGGTGTTTAAAGGAAATCCTGAACCCCCTCTTTTCTTCTTGAGCTCCAGTTTGCTGGTCCTCTGATTTTCCTTAGGTTCCACCTGGGGAGGGCTGTGGGTGAAGGCCGACCTTCTCAGAGGAGGCGAGAGGGCGAAGAAGAAGATGTTTGGACTCAGGTGTCTGCAGACTGGCGCTGCCCGGGTTCTGGAGGATTCTTGTGAGGAGCTGGTGCCGTGACCCACCCAGGGGGCCCTCCTGTGCCCTCCTTGCACTTCCTCCACACAGAGCAAATGGAAAGTGCAGCACTTCCTTTTGGGAACCTGAGTCTTCAACCCGGGGCTGGCTGTGTGGTCCATGGTCCTGATTGGAGGTGCTGGATTCTCTGACTTTGGAGCTGGGTCCTGGCCAGGGCCACGGGAGGGGCCAGGAGTTGAAAGACAAGAGAATTCCTTCTTGCAAATCGAAAATCGGGGCTTCCCCTTGAGGACCTGGACCTGGGGCTGGGACTCTGCTGCATGTGATAAGGAGCAAGTCACTTAAACCTCCTGTGCCTCGATTTCTCCCTCTGCAGAGTGGGGCGGATGATTCCTCTTTGTCAGCACTCTGGCTAGCGAGTGCTGGATAACAGCACGGTAACCCCCTTCTCTGTGTATCTCTGTATGCGTATACTACACACACACATTCATGTAATCACTTCTTAACGTCTATTTCAAATTAAGACTCCCAAATCGGGGATGGAGAGGTGGGTGCCGGATGGGACAGCTGGGGCCTTTGGGGCCGACACTTGGGTCTTTGCTCAGCCATATTCCCCTGGGGTACAGGGGCAAACAGGACCAAGTGGCAGACCAGTGTGGGCTCCAGCCTCCCAGTCCCAGCAGAAATGGAAGAACAGTCTTCTTCTTGCCCCTTGAGGGAGGCCAGGCTGGCTCCTGGCTGTGTAGGGATCTCTGGCCCCCAGGAAGCTCTGGGGACTGGGCAGGTGAGGATGGGGGTTGGTCAGGAAGAGCAATTGCTTTGTTCACTTAAGCGCCCCAGGGGACCGCTGGGTCCCCATTTGCAGATGGGTGGGGCCTCGAGCCCACACCACCCAGACCTGCTCCTCTCGGGGCCCACCGTGAGCTGGGGACAGGAGGCCTGTTCTAGTCTCAGAATAAAAGCTAACTGCAATTCCAGAAAAACCTTCCTGTGTCTGTCTGTCCATCTAGGGGTGGGGGAGGGACAAGGGGTGACTGTCCTCTGGTCAGAGGGACAAGCAAGGGAGGACTTGGGACTCAGTCAAGGTGGTGGGACCCACTGCCTGCCCCATGTCTGTGAGCTGGGATCCAAGCAACCCAGAATTCAGTCCTCCTTTCCTCCAGCAGCACGTCTATGGGGCTTGGCGTTGCTGGGGACATTGGGAGACAGTTCCTGCTCTGGAACAAGCTTCAGACTATTGGTGAAGACAAGCACAGATCCTCTGACTGGGACAGATGCTGCTCTGAGAGTTACTGACAAGACACTGTGGGACTTAACTGAGGGCTCTTTTGGCTTCTAAGTCAAGGCGGGCTCAGGCCCTGACCCAGCCGTGTGGAGGCAGCTGCAACAAGGTCCACAGAGATGGGCTTGTGGGGCCCAGGTAGGTTCCAGGAGACCCAGAGCTGAGGAGGGCTAGTGCTGGCAGCTCTAGCTAGGAGGTGGGGGAATGGGAAGAGTGGTTGTGGTCAGGATGACAGTGGAATTTGGGGGGCAGGAGGGAGTGTGAACCAAGACCAATGCCATTGTGGTTTGGATTCGGCCTTCCACAAAAGTTTGTGTGCTGGAAGCTTGGAGCAGTGTTGAAGGGTGATGGCACTGTAAGAAGTGGGGCTTGAATCTGGCATGGTGGCACATGCCTGTTATCCCAGTACTTGGGAAGCTGAGACAGGAGGATCACAGTTTCAAGGCCAGCCTCAGCAATTTAGTGAGGCCCTCAGCATCTTAGTGAGAACCTGTTTCAAAATAAAAAATAAAATAGGGCTGGGAGTGTAGCTTGGAGGTAGAATGCCCTTGTGTTCAATCCTCAGTACCACAAACAAAACAAAACAAAAGAGGTAGGGCCGTCACAGAAGGTACTTAGGAAGGGATGAGCCAGCCCACCCAGCTAGCACAGGTCTCTGGGCTCCTCCCTGTGTGCAGCTCCTGGCTCCCACACTCTCCTGCCTGTGATGCCGCCCTTCCCCAGATATGACCCAACATGGGACTTTGCCAGATGCAGCCATCCAAGCTCGGACTTTCACCCTCCAAAACAGTGAGCCAAGATAAACAGTTCTTATGAAGGTGTTTTTTTTGTGTGTGTGTGGTACTAGGGATTGAACCCAGGGGCATTCTACCTCCAAGCTACATCCTCAGCCCTATTTTGTATTCTTTGTTTTGAAACAGGGTCTCATTAAGATGCAGAGGGCCTCATAAGTAGCTGAGTCTGGCTGCGAACCTGTGATCCTCCTGTCTCAGTCTCCCAAGTACTAGGATTACAAGTGTGCGCCACCACACCCAGCTTTACAAGGGTATTTTATTAGAGCAAAGCAAAATGGACTAAGAAAGATGCCTGGGTTTCTTCTTGGGAGCATGACAAACAGACTTTGAGAATTATGTAACTACTTAGCAGAGTGCCTGGCCATAGCAGGTGTCGGTGAAACGTAGCAATTATAGGGGTCCACCCCCCCCCCAAGCATCCCCCTGCTGCTAGCCACGTGACTTGGTGCCCATGCTCCAATCTGAGATTCAGGGACTTGCCCTGCAAGGGAGGGAGGTGTCGGAGGAGTCCTAGGTACTGAGTAGCAGGCATAGGTGTAGGTCCAGGGGTGAGAACTGTGTTCCAGAACAACTCCCATCAGGGCCAGTGGACCTATGCGCACCGCAGCAGCAGCACCCTGGGTCTGAGACCCTTCTTGGTGCTCAGCCTTGCTCCCAGAGCAGTGGGCATGGAGCCTTCGCCCACGAGGGGGCGCTGTTGGCTGCTGCTCCTCCTTGGTTTCCTGGTTTGCTGGGGGGGGGGGGGCATTCCATCCTGGGGTTGGCTTCTCTGCAGTCACACCCCAGGTAAGGAGCTTGGGAACCCAGCAGCGCCCCTCCCTGTGCGGGACCAGAGCTGCCCCTGGAGAGGTAGAAGGAGAAAGGGCCGGGTCTGAGGAGGGGTCCTTCAGGCTGCCCCCAGGAGTTGGGCTGATAACAAGGTTTTTGTGTAGAACTTGTTCGTCACCATCCCCTTTCAAATCCCACATTTCACTTGGTGTATGTCCCTGATTTGGGTGGTACTGCACTTAGTTGGCTGGTTTGGCAAAGTTTCTGAAAGGTTATAAAAAAGAGCATACCCTTACCCCCCGGAACAAGTTACAGGCCGTGTTGAGTTGATAAGCCTCTGGGGACATATCTGGGGGAGCCCCTGGAGGTGGGTCTGGGGCACGAGTGGTGTGTGTGCAGGGAGAGGGAGGAGGCCAGCACCCCACCTCACGCCATGTCTGGCTGGCCTGGCAAGTCCTGTGGGGAGTGGGCTTGGAGGAGGACAGGGAGGGGGGCGCCAGCAATCAGTGACCGAGCCCAGGTGCTGAGACGGGTGAGCAGGACTACAAATCCTGGAGGCACCTGAGGCCAGGAAGTGTCAGCCGCACAGCCAGAGAGACTGAAGGGTCAGCAGCACAGCCAGGGTGCCCCTGCCTCCCATTGGCCCTGGGCGGCCTCTGGACCTTAGCCCCAGCCCAGCACAGCCCGCCTCCATGCTGATGTCACCACTCCCAGGCCTTGGAGGCCCCTCGGGCTCCGCCTCCCGGGAGAAGGCTCTGGAGTGAGAGGGGAGGTTGCAGTGCCGCTGGACAGCCGCCCTGGGAGGAAGGAGACCCAGGGGGCCGGCCAGAGCGAGCTTGGAGCAGGACACCAGAAGGGGCCGTGTGACTGCAGGCTGCGCTACACCTGTGTCCAGTGTCCTGAGTCCTCTGAGCAGGTGGCAGCTGCACCCAAGAACGGCGGGCGGGCTGAGAGTGCGCTGCAGGGACCCAGGTAAGGATGGGCTGTCTCTGCTCAGGCACTGGGAAAGGGCGTTTTGGACTTGGGAGGCGTCATGAGTTTGGACCTCCTCTGGAGCCCATGTCCCAGCAGCCACTTGCTTCTGTGCTCCACCACTATCCATTGAATGACACTGTCCTGAGCCTGGAAAGATAGAGGCTTGTGCCCTGGAGAGGGAAGAGCCACCCGACACGCATCTGTCGAATTGTCTCTGAGCTGGAGCTGGGGGCATTCTGGGGCCAAGACACCCCTCTGTTCCTGTCTCCTTGTCTCTGTTGGCCTCTCTCCCTCTCCCTCTTTATCTCTCTTCTTAGAGAAGTCACTTCCTCTCTGTGCCTCACGTTTCCCATCTGTGATATGGGAGTATGAGCCCCACCAGCCAGGGTTGTCGTAGGGACAAGGTAGGGTCAGACATGAGAGCAGAAATAGAAATACAAAGCCGAGCACGGTGGTGCACGCTTGTAATCCCGGTACTTGGGAGGCTGAGACAGGAGGATCGCAGGTTTGCAGCTAGCCTTAGCTACCTAGTGAGGCCCTCCACAACTTAGTGAGACCCTGTTTTAAAATAAAGAATAAAAAATAGGACTAGGGGTGTAGCTTGGAGCTAGAATGCACCTGGGTTCAATCCCCCACCCCACCCCCCAAAAATAGAAGTACAATCTGTGTTCCCTGTCGTCAGTTTGAAAAGCAATGAATTTGAACATGGTCTAGTTCTTATTTTCAGAAATAAAATGTATATCTCACAGTTTCCCCTAACATGTGGGCCTTAAATTCTACACCCTCATCACCTTCCAGAGCCAGATCTTTCATGAAAACATGGGTCTGCCTTGGCCCGTGCTGACCTAGGATGCTAGCGGGGTGCCCAGAGGTTCCTCCTCAGTCGTGGCTCCTCATAGCAGCTGCCTGCTGGCCCTCATTGAACCCACTTCCCCGTCAGCTCCCCGGCCAGTGCAGGTGTCCAGAAGGACCGGGTGCCCACAGAGACCCAGAGCTCCAGCACAGGGGTCAGGGCTCAGGTGTCAGGCGATGTCATGGCAGAGGATCAAATGCCCCAGCGCCTCTGAATGGGCCCTTGTGAAAAATTGATGTTCATCCTAGGGGGCAGGTCTGGGGCGAGACGGGCCTCAGGCCAGGGCCCCTAAACTGGGGCTGCCTTTGAGAACCACACTCAGTCCCCTGAATCCTTTCCAAGCCCATCTCTAGGCCTGGCCCTGCCCTAGATCAAATCCCTGACTTTAGGGACAGCAGTGGGAACAGGCCCCAACCCAAACGACCTAATGTATATAGTCAGGACTGGATACAGGCAAACAGAGACTCTTGGCAGCCTGGGAGTGGTCAGGGAAGGCTTCCTGGAGGAGGTACAATCTGAATTGACCCATGAAGCATAGGCAAGACTTTACTAGTCAGAATTCGAGGTGGAAGGGCTAGGCTATGCAAAGGCCAGGAGGTATGAGAAGAGCTGAAATATTTCAGGACTGGTGAGTCGCTGTAGATGGTCCACGTGCAGGAGCAAGAAAAGACTGAGGTGTCAGCAGGGGCCAGATCACCAAGCCTTAAACCAGGCTGCGGGGGCTCTGGGAGGAAGGGTTTTAGTCGGGGTCATGCTCAGCCATGACTGTCTCCAGGCTAGGCTACCCTGTCACTCACACTCCTGGGGCAGCCCTGAGCAGGGAGGCCAGAGACCAAGTCCTAATCCTGAGTTTGTCCTGCCCTACTGTGGGGCCCTGGGCAAGTTCTGTTCCATCTCTGGGCCCTTCAGGGTGGTGCTAGACTTGCTACCTTCTAGGAGCCCTTTGGGAACCTCTGGATGACAGGGGCTCTGGGTGATGGGACTGGTGACAGTGGCTGAGGCTCAGGTCGCACTGGCTGGGCTCAGGCCAGAGGGAGAGAAGCCAGGGAGGGTTCCCTTGAAGGAGGAGGCTGGGGCTTTGGGCGGAGGCCCGGTGACCCCTGACAGGCTCGAGGCCCAGGCCGGCCTGCTCAGAGGTGTAACATGGTCTCTCCCCACAGAACCGAGCCTGGCCTGGTGGGCAGCAGGAGCACGGACTCGTGACCATGGTGATTCTTCAGCAGGTGGGTGACCCAGCCATGACCTCCAGAGCCAGGACCAACCTGCCAGTTGGCTCATCCTGCCCCATCCCATCCTCTCTCAAGGGTGGAATGCCTTTTTCAGTCTTTTCTCTTCCTTCGTACACTTCCAACCCCGGCTGGGAGACTTTCCCGGCCTCTCGCAGGCCCAGCCTGGACCCTGCTCCCTCAGCCATGCTGCTGGACTTCCTTCTCTCACTGACTCATCCTGCTGGGCAGAAATGACAGAACTACCTGCATGTCTGAATCCCACATGTTCCAGGCATTGGGACAGCACGTGCAAAGGCCCAAGGGTGGGAGCGTCCTTGGGGAAGGAGTTGACACTTGTCCTGAGGGCCCTGGGCAGCGGGAGCAGGGGCAGCATGGCATGAGCTGGAGCAAGCTGGGGTTTTCTGGGAAGAGGCAGAGGCACTGCCCCTCAGCTGAGCCCTCTGGCCCCCCTTCCTCTGCAGGGCCACAGCAGTCTCCGACCCTCAGCCTTTCCCCGTGATCAGCCTGAGACTCTAATGAGCTTCTGGTCTCTAGAGTGGGAGCCAGGAATGTGGGCCCGAGGCCATGTGGGCCTGGCACAGCGTCCTGGGCTTGTGGGGCTCGGTGCCACGGGGCCCAGCCAGCAGCTCCCTGTTGTCCTGGGCCATTGGAACCCAGTGGAGCAGGTCTGTCCTGCAGGGTTGAGGCCACATGGGACCAGTGTGGTGTGCACGAGAAGGCAGGCTTCCAGGTGGAATCAGACAGGGCAGACGCCCTCTAGAGCCCCTTGGCCCGAGATCCAAGATGGCCATGACCTACACGGAAGAGTGTCACCTCTGCTGAGTGTTTGCTGTGTGTCAGGGCCGAGCCACAGCAGGGCTGGGTGGGTGGGGACATGAACAACCCTGAGGACATCATCCCAGCCCATCTAACCCTCCCCTCACGGTCCCAGATACAGGGGATACTTCATAAAAATGGGCTAAGATCCCAAATCTCTTCATTCATGAAAAAGCATATTCATTTAAGAGTTCTGATTGGTCAGAAGTGGTATCCATGGGGTCTTCCTGCATGCTGGGCATTCTACATGAACTCATTTACTGCAATGAGGCTGTGAGGTAGGGACCCTTGTGTTCATATCACAGGCGAAGAAACTGAGGCTCGGGGTAACTGAAATGGAAGCTGGCAGAGGGGTGTCCAGACAGGATTGGGAGCCAAGCGACGGAGGGGGACAACAGTCAGGAAGAGGCCTGGGGAGGGACTACGGTGCAGGGCACAGGGCGCAGGGCTTGGAGGAAGAGAGGTCAGACAGCCGGTGTCTGGTAGTATTTGCAGGACATAGGCTCTTTCCTGTAGCAGTTTGGACACACCTATTTTGTTTATGGCCTTGGGGTGCTGGGGAGCATGTCAGAGGCTACTTCACCCAGCAAAGCAGTACTGAGCCCCTTCCCTGTGCCAGGCTGGGCATCAAAGACACAGAGGGCCCCAAGGAGTTTCCAGACCAACTAGGGAGACTGCTAGAAACCCAGCCAGGGTGTGCCAGTGAGCAGAACTCAGAGACACGGTCCCAGGGGGAAGGAGGGATGTGACCGAGCCCAAGAAGCTTCTGTCAGGGCATCAGGGAAGACTGTGGTGGCTGTGGTAGCTCCTTATGAACATATGGGGACCCAGGGCTCAGGTAGAAGGACTTGCCAGGGTCACAAGGCCAGCTGGTGCTAGGACCACGGAACCCAGAGCCTTGTGCATGCCAGGCAAGAGTCTATCTACAGACATTGAGCTACAGACCCATCTTATTTAATTTTATTTATTTGTGTGTGTGTGTGTGTGTGTGTGTGTGTGTGGTACTAGGGATTGAACCCAGGGACATCTACCTCTGAGCTATACCCCAGACCTTTTTTTATTTTTTGTTTTGAAACAAGGTCTTGTTAGAGTATCTTGCTAAGAGTATCCCTACATTGCTGAGACTGTCTTTGAACCTGTGATCCTCCTGTCTTAGCCTCCCAAATATTGGGATTATAGGTGTATGCCATCACGTCCGGATTATTTTTTTATTTTGAGTCAGGGTCAGGCTACGTTGTCCAGGCTAGACAGGATCTTGTGATCCTCCTACCTCAGCCTCCCTAGTCACTGGGATGGCAGGCCTACAGCATTGTGCCACACCCAGCTTTGTAACAACTTTCAACTTCATATGTGTTAAGGCCTGGTATTTGTGTGGACACCTTGTTCTTTTGGTGCCTTTTTGCATGCAGTACTTACATGAAGGCCTTCCATTTTGAACTGATTTGTGTCTTTGGATCTAAAATGGGTCTTTAGCCAGGCATGGTGCACACACTTATAATCCCAGTACTTGGGAGGCTAAGACAGGAGGATTGCAGGTTCACAGCCAGCCTCAGCTACTTAGTGAGGTCATCTGCAACTTAGTGAGATCCTGTTTCAAAATAAAAGAATGAAATAGGGCAGGGAGCATAGCTCAGAGGTAGAATGCCCCTGGGTTTCATCCCCAGTACCTCACAAATACATACATACATACATACATACATACATATATACATGCATACATACATAGAGTGGGTCTTTTGTAGGTAGCAGAGTTAGATCATGTGTTTACCTATTCTGCCAATCTCTACCTTTTAATTGGAGAGTGCAATCCATTTTCACTTGAAGTAATTATTACTAAGGAAAAGCTTACTTCTGCTTTTTTGCTATTTGTTTTCTATAGCATTATACCTTTCCCTTCTCAGTTTCTCCATTATTGCCTTCTTTTGTGCTTAACTGATTTTTTTCCTCATGTGCTGTTTTAATTCCCTTCTCATTTCTTCTCCTATGTTTCCCCTTGTTTTTATAAGGCTTTTTTGTTTTACAATCCTGGGCATTGAACCTAGGGGAGCTCTACCACTAAGCTACATCCTCAGACCTTTTTATTTTTTATTTTGAGACAAGGTTTTGCTAAATTGTCAAGGCTTGTCTCAAATTTGTGATCCTCCTGCCTCAGCCTTTCAAGTAGCTAGATATGTGTGTGCCACCTCACCTGGCTTTTACTTTTATCTGTGTGTGTGTGTGTGTGTGTGTGTGTGTGTGTGTGTGTGTGTGTATGTGTTACTGGGTATTGAACCTAGGGGCATTCTATCTCCAAACTCTACCTCCAGTCCTTTTTATTTTTTATTTTGAAACAAGGTCTTGCTAAATTGCTGAGGCTGGCCTCAAATCTGTGATCCTCCTGTCTCAGTCTCCCAAGTACTGGGATTGCAGGCATGCATAACCACACCCAGCTTGGCTTTTATCTTTACTTAGACAGTAACCTTTACCAGTGTTCTTTTTTCCTTCACATGGCTTTGAGTTACTCTAGCATCCTTTAATTTTTTCCAATTCTTCATTGTTGTACCGTAACAAAATTTATCATCTTAACCATTTTTAAAAAGTACAGTTCAGCAGTATTAAATACATTCATAGCTGGACATGGTGGTACACACCTGTAATCCTGGTACTTGGGAGACTGAGACAGGAGGATTGCAGGTTCAAGGACAGCTTCAGCAACTTAGTGAGACCCTGTTTCAAAACAAAAGTAAAAAAATAAATAAAAAGGGCTGGGTTGTAGCTCGGAGGTAGAATGCCCCTGGGTTCAATCCCCAGTACCACAAAATAAATAAGTAAATACATACATATGTAATGTTGTGGTAGTGCACACCTGTAATCCCAATACTTGAGAGGCTGAGATAGGAGGATCACAGGTTCAAAGCCAGCCTCAGCAACTTAGACCCTGTTTCAAAATAATAAATAAGCCGAGCATGGTGGCAAATGCTTGTAATCCCAGTAATTGGGAGGCTCAGACAGGAGGATTGCAGGTTTGAGGATAGCCTTGACAACATAGCGAGACTCTCAGCAACCTAGTGAGGCCCTGCTTCAAACAAAAGTAAAATAGGCCTGGGGGTGTGGCTCAGAGGTAGAACTTCCTTGGATTCAATCCCCAGTACCACAAACAAACAAACAAACAAACAAACAAAATAATAAATAAAATAGGACTGAGGGTGCAGCTTGGACATAACATGCTCCTGGGTTCAATCCCCAGTATCATAGATAGATAGATGCCATCCTAATAGGTATAAGGTGGCATTTCATTATAATTTTTACTTATATTTCTTTATGATTCGCAATGTTGAGCATCTTTTTGTGTGCTTCTTGCCCATTTGTATCTCTTCTTTGGAAAAATGCCTACTCAATCCCTTTGCCAATTTTTTAATCAGCTTATTTTGTTATTCTTCCATGTCCTTTAATTTGTAACATTTCTATAGGGCAGGTCAACTAGTAACCAACTTTTTGCATTTATTTATCTGGGAATGTCCTAAATTTCTCCTACAATGTTGAAAGATATCTATGCTGAAGATAGAATTCTTGGTTGGCTGTTTTTTGTTTGTTTTCTTTCTTCCTTTCTTTGAACATTTTCTTTTTTTACTGGGGATTGAACCAAGGAACATTCTACCTCTGAGCTATACCCCCATCCTTTTTAATTTTTTTTTTAAATTTTATTTTAAGACAGGGCCTCACTAAGTTGCTAAGGCTGGCCCCAAACCTACAATCCTGTAGTCTCAGTCTCCCAAGTACTAGAATTACAGGTGTGTGCTACTATGTCTGGCTCTCCTTTGAACATATGAATGACCCTATTGATCCTCCCTACCTCCTTTTTTGTTTTTGTGGGGGTACTGGGGATGGAACCCAGGGGCATTCTACTTCTGAGCTGCATTCCCCATCCCTATTTTTTTAATTTATTCTTTTTTTTTTTTTGCAGTACTAGGAATTGAAATCAGGGGTATTCTACCTTCGAGCTATACCCCCAGCACCTATTTTTTATACTTTATTTTGAAACAGGGTCTCACTAAGTTGCGGAGTGCCTCACTAGGTATCTGAGGCTGGCCGCGAACCCGGATCCTCCTGTCTCAGCCTCCCAAATGCTGGAATTACAATCTTGCACCACCACGCCCGGCTCCTATTTTATTTTTATTTTGAAACAGGGTCTCACTAAATTGCACAGGGCCTGGCAAAATTGCTGAGGCTGACCACGAACCTTTGATCCTCTTGTCTCAGCCTCCCAAATACTGGAATTACAGGCATGCACCACCACACCTGGCTGCCTACCTCCTTTCTGATGAGATGTCAGCTGATGGTTGTAGTAAGGATTCTTTGTCTATGTGGAGTCACCTCTCTCTACATCCTCACCAATACTTAGTATCTATTTTTGCTTTAGATCCTCTCCTGGTCTTTGCCACTTGGGAGGGTCCCATTCCTCCACTCAGGAGTTCTGGGTGCAGGGATCTGCATTCAGGCAAGGGCAAACTCTCCGAGCCTGGCAGGGCCTCCAAAGAGGCTTCTCCAGCCCCCAGACCCACTTTATGCTCTCTCCCCTCTTCCCTCTGATCCTCTGTGTTCTTCTCTCTTCCTGGAAGGTTTTCCCCCTCATGTCTGCCTAAAAAGTCATGACCCACAGCTGTCACGCCTACCATGGCCCCTTCAGTTAATAATGACCAACATGCACACAGCATTAGTTCTAGCAGGAATTGACCGAGGTATACTCTGCCTCTTAACCTGTTCAATCCCACAAGTCATCTGACAGATGAGGGGACAAAGGCACCCAGAGGTAGAGGAGCTTGCCAAGGTAGCACAGCCAGCAAGTGCCTGAGCCAGGCTCGAACCCAAGAGTCCGGGCTCTCAGCAACTGTGCCATCCTCTCTCAGGGCTAGTGGCACCATCCACATCTGGGTCTGGGTCCACCCACCCCACCAGGCGGGGTCCTCCGAGGACATATCTCCTTAACAGTGTGCTCTGTGCCGTGGTCCGAGTCTGCTCAGTGAAGGCTGGCTTTATGGACAGATGGAGAAGGCCCTCACGTCTACCACCAGCTCTTCCTTCTGCTATAGGGACTAGTCCCTGTTCCCGTGAACTCCTGGATGGGCAGGTACAGAGAGGTGCCCTTGTTCTGGGCTTGCCTGGGGAGAGGATCTTTCCTAAAAGCAGGGTCCCCAAGAGTGCAGGAAGGGGCAGGAATCACTGCAGTCCCTGGATCCAGGACAGGTGGGTAGCAAGAGGCCCTGAGGTCTTCCCCCTGCTCCACGCCCTCCAGACAAGGCAGAGGCCAAAACTGGAGACAGGAGGCCTTGAAGAGAGAAGAGAGAAAAAAGGAGGAAAGAGGAGGAAGCCAGAGATAAGCAGGAGAGGCCAGAAGGAGGGGTGGGTGGGGTGTCACGGGGCCTGGGCCTTCCGGGCCCTCTGGATGGGGCAGTGGCTTCAGGCTCACAGCCCAACATGGATGCCAGGACGCACGAGCCCTACTTGATCCAGATCCAGGTGAGTTCTGAGCCATCAGGGTGTGGCAGGGTCCTGGGGAATCCAGGGGATCCTGTGCCAGGTCTCCATGGCTCCTTCTCAGACTAGATGTGGCCCTGGGGCTGACTCCAAAGGACCAGAGACAGGCTCTTTAGGGGCTTTCCCTGCAAAGTCACCTCCAAAAGAAAATTTTTATCTGCCTTCTCTCTCCAGAGGTGGCCAGTGAGCCAGAGAGCACCTCCTTTATTCCTAAAAACCTCGCAGAGTTTGTGTTCTGTAACATCCTGCGTTCCCTTCCACAAACAAGATTCTGATTTTCTCCAAAATTGCAGTGGGGGAGGTTCCAAGTGTTACCTGACCCCAAAGCTGGGCCCTAGGCTGCCCCTCGCTGGGGTCTGCCGAGGCGGGAGGGGTCCTGGCGGCGGGCGCGCCCTCCCCGTCCCTCCGCGGGCGTCACCTAAGCCGCTGTTGCCATGGGCCCGCGGCAGATGGCCCGGTTTAGGGTTCCCGGGGCGGGCGGCGCGCATGGGATTAGGTGAATTAGGGAGTCCGAGTAACTGCGGCCGCCACCAGAGCCTCCGCGCCATGGAGTCCCCGGACAGCCCCGCTGACCCCGGCGAGGCGCGCGCGCAGCAGCCGGGCAAGTGGGCGCTGGTGCGCAGCCTGAACCAGGCTTTCAAGACCTTCGCGGTCCTGCCGGTGAGACTCGGGCCGGGCGGGAGGGGGAGGGCGCGCCCTGTGCACTCGGGCCTCAATTTCCCCCCGGCTGATAGGCAACTGGGCGGACCGCAGGCACGCAAGGTCTCAAAGCCGGGAATTCGATCCCTGACCTCCCATTTGAACTTGGCCTGGGCGCCCCTTCCTGGGTAGGAGGCGAGGGTGGGGGCAGGGCGAGGGGAGACTTCCTTCCCAGCTTTGCTGGGGTCCAGAGCAAGGAGTGCCCCCAGTTGCACCGAGGATCTGGTTACTGATCCCCCACCCTCCAGTCCCCTCCATCGCAGAAGCTTAGCAATTGGACACTGTTCCTTGCTGCAGGTGCCTCTGGCTAGACACTTGACTCACCTTTCCCACCTGTGAAATGGGCTGATAAAACCAGTGTCCCAGAGTGATTATGAAGATAAGGACGGGGTGTCCTGAAGCAGACTGAGCCCCAAATCCTGTCCCAGAGGAAGAAGCAGAAGGGTCTGAGGCCCTGAGGGGAATTAATATTGAGACTGGCAGAAGACCTGGGAGAAGGAGGGTGGACGTCTAGAACAGCCTACTTTCGCAGAAGCCTCTCTTCTTGGAAGGCACTGACTCCTTCCAGGCTAGGGCTGAAGGTGAGGCCCAGAGAGACGAAGCATCAGTGGCAGAACTGGGACTAGAAACCGGATCTCTTGACTCCATGTCCACTGTGGCTGTGTGCTGACTGTCCTGGGGGAGGCCCCAGTGGATTTGGGGGTGCCCTTGAAAATATCGAGGTAGACCCATTCAAGGAAGCTACTGCTCTGGGGCTGGGAACCTGCAACGTGGGTGGGGGCCTGGGAGACCGTCGGCTCCAGCTGCTCATTTGGTAACCAGGCAGCTGGGACTTGGCCCAAGTTACACAGACACACTGAGGCACGGGCCTTGCCATCCGTGGGGTCCTCAAGGTGAAGTCTCTAGAGGGGCGCCCCTCAAAGTATGTAAAGTCATCGCTGGGCCATGGGGCCAGATGTAGCCATGGAATGGGAGGGGTTGGTGGGGTTAGACACAGAGCCTGGGTCCCCCCTTCCCCACTGTCCTCCTGCCCTCCAGCACCCCTACTTGCTGGCTACATTCTGATGCAGTGGACCCCTTGATTCCCAGAACTCTCCCTAAAGCCTTTAGGTGCTCTTTGAAATTCTCATAAGCTCTTGGCACTGAGCACCTCCTCAGCCTCTCTGAGCCTTCATTTCTGGCTCTCTCTCTCTCACAAGGCATCAGATTTTGGTTATTTTCTGTTCTCTCATTTGGAAACAAATATATTCTGTGCACCAGGCCTTGCGCTGGGTCAGAGGGTGCAGGTGACTCGGAGGACCCCAGCTTGCCAGCTGCCCTCGGCCTGTGTGTCCAGCTTGTTTTGGGGCCATGAGCCACCTAGGACCAGGGACCCTATCAATGCTTCCTGCTGTGCTGAGGGCCAGGCCCAGGGAATGCTGGGAAAGAGCACAGGGTTTGGAGTTGTCCGGCTTGAGCTTCAGTCCTGGCTCTGCCACAAAACAGCTGTGTGGCCTTGGGCACATTTTTTGACTCTTTGGAGAAGATGAAGTGGGAAACAACCCTGTGCCTGAGGGTGTCAGTGGCACAGTGAGTTCACTGTAGGGGCGCAGCTGACTCACTGCCAGGCACAAGTGGGTTCTGAGAGGCAGTGTCCTGGTGCCTGGGTCTCGCCTGGCTCCCAGACCGACCCCTGGGGTCTCTACCTCCCCCTCCCATCCTCTCACACTTTTACACGCACGCTCGCGCCACTCCCTTCTCCCTCACCGAGGTCTGTGCTGTGCGTGGCCTAGGAGTCAGCCCTCCGTGGTCGAAGGGACATGCCGGCCTCGGGGTGACTCCACACCGCAGCCCAGTGGAGTTATGGATGGGGACATCTGCCCTGCCACTCCCCAGTGGCCTGTGGTCATCTTTTTTTTTTTTTTTTTTTTTGCGGTACTGGGGGTTGAACTCAGGGGCATTCTACCTCCAACCTACACCCCCAGCCCTATTTTTTTTTTTTTTATTCTTTATTTTGAAACCGAGTCTCACTAAGTTTCGGAGTGCCTCACTAGGTAGCTGAGGCTGGTCTCGAACCCGGATCCTCTGGTCTCAGCCTCCTGAATGCTGGGATTACAAGTGTGTGCCACCACGCCCGGCTCTGCCTGTGGTCATCTTGAGTGGCTCACCAGGTGCTGTGTGACCTGGTGCCCACCCTGGTCCCCAGCTCCTCTCTGTGCAGCCTTGGCTGCCCCTGCCCTGGACAGCCACCGCCTGTTCCTGCTGCATCCCCAGCCAGTGGCCGGCAGCTCCCCACAGAGGAGGCTGAGGGAGGGGGACCTGAGGGTGTGGCTGGGCAGGAGGGGGCTCAGCCTAGGCTCGGGGCTTCAGGCAGTCTTGAGGAAGAGGGGAGGCTCTCCTGGAAGCTGCCATGCAGCCCAGGTCCCGGAAGATGCTTAAGACCTCAGGTTCTCCCCCTCCCTGCCCTCCGATCTTTCTGCTGTTTTCTGAGAGGAAGCCTGGGGTTGGGACTAGCCTGCCTCTGACAAGCCCGAACCCCCATTCACATGAAGCGAAATGCTAATGAGAACAGGAGGCTGAGCCAGCCGTGAGCTGGCCTTGGACACTGAGTTCATCCTTAACGGAGGGAGGAGGGCCAGGCTCAGAGGTCAGCGAGCAGGGTCAGGGGCCCAGGCTCCTGACTCCCAGCCCAGGGCTGTGTCTCGGGCCATGCCTCTGGGTTCATTGTGATTGAGGTTCTCAGTTGTTACATTTCTGACTGCTACTTGATATGAAGTTAGATTTTTATTAGACTGTCCATGTTCTCCCACGCTACTTAGGAGATTAGGAACCACTTTCCAAAAAAGGAAGAGTACTTTCATTAGGATTAGAATAAAATGTAATCTTTTATACCCCAAGGCCAACAAGGACCTTTGTGTATTGGTGCCTGCCCTCCTCTATGACCTCAC
This sequence comes from Graphiurus murinus, assembly GCA_004027655.1. Taxonomy (NCBI): domain Eukaryota; kingdom Metazoa; phylum Chordata; class Mammalia; order Rodentia; family Gliridae; genus Graphiurus; species Graphiurus murinus. The sequence continues at coordinate 42,716 of PVLC010006203.1, read as the reverse complement.
TCCCTCTGATCAAGCCCTGCCACAGCAGCCTCCTTGCTGTTCCCTCCTGCCTCAGGGCCTTTGCACGCACCACCCCATCTGTCCAGATTACCATCCCCTGCCTTGCCTTGGCTGGCTTCATTGGCTACTGAGCCTAAAGTCGGTTTCCTGACTTTCTCCACCTTTGGCACATCACCACTTCTACTGCACTCACCAGTGGACTGTGTTAAAATATTTGCTGTCATTCATTTTCTGTCTCCTTCAACTAGAACGTGGAGTCTGTGGTCACTACTCTCTCCCCAGCACATAGGCCAACCAGTGCCTCGTACTCAGTAGGTGCTCAATATATGTTTATTAAATACATTGGAACTGGACATGGTTGTTCCAAGCACATGTCTCTGATTTTGACTCGGCTTCTGTGAACCCTTAGTATGTGCTGAGATCCAGTCCTTAGGTCAGATACTGCAGGGGACACAAAAGTGCCACCCTCCCCTCAAGACTGGGACTCTCCCCACAAGTCAGGAGGCAGTGCGGCCATATTTCTTTTTTCTTTTCTGTGTGTGTGTGTGTGTGTGTGTGTGTGTGTGTGTTACTGCGGATTTAATTCATGAGTTACTCTACCATGGAGCTATACCCTCAGAACTATTTTACTTTTTATTTTGAGATAAGATGTCTCTAAGTTGCCCAGGCTGGCCTCAAACTTGTGATCCTCCTGCCTCAGCCTCCCAACTAGCTGGGATCACAGGCATGCGCCACCGGTCCTGGTGTAGTGTGGCGGTCTGTTATCACAGAGCATGTGCTGAAGGATCCTGCTGCTAGGACGAGGACAGGCCTGCAGAGCTCACCACAGCCTGGGGCTCTGTGTCACCTCCACGGCACAGAGAGGAAGCAGTGTGGGTGGTCTGGTGTTCTGCCTAAGCCCCAGTGAGCCTGTCGGAGGGTTCGGAGCTGGGGAGCCGGGCTTTGGGCAGGCGAGGGCTGAAGCTGCCTGCTGCGTGGTTGTTCTTCCTCTCTGAGCTTCTGCTTCCTCATCTGTAAAACGGGGAGAACAATAGCTGCTCTGGAGGAGGGACAGGACACTGCACAAGTCCCAGCCCGAGGCCTGGCACCAGAAGGCTCCCAATGCACACCTGTCCTTCTTCCTTCCTCCTCTGTGCTGGGCACCAGAGCCTCCCGTGGTGGAGGTGCCCTGTGCCCCTGCTCAGTGGGCCTGGGACTCCTCTCGCCCCCAGGGGGACTATGTGTGGATGGACCTGAGATCCGGGCAGGAGTTCGACGTGCCCATCGGGGCGGTGGTGAAGCTCTGCGACTCTGGGCAGATCCAGGTGGTGGACGATGAAGGCAATGTGAGTAGCCCCACCCCCAGCCCAGGCCCAGGCCTGGGGGGACACAGGGGGCCAGTGCCCTGACGCAGGGCCAGGAAGTGACTTCACGCCCTCCTCTTCCTCCTCAACCTTCTCTACCTTCCCCCTCCTCTGCCTCTATCTCCCCCCATTCTCTTCCTCTTCCTCTTCCTCTTCCTCTTCCTCTTCCTCTTCCTCCATGGGGCAAGTTCTGCCCGGGCCACCTGCCCCATTTCTGAAAGCACCCCCACCTGTTCTACCTGGTGTCGGAAGCGGGGGTATGGGGGTGTGAAGCTCCTTGGGCACGGGGCCGCTTTGAGGTCAGGCAGACTGGATTCAAGTCCTATCTTGCTCTCGTGGTTGTGCAACCTTGGCCCAGCCTCCTCCCTCTGAACCTCGGTGTCCTCCTCTGTAAGGTGGGATAACAGTGTCTCATAGGGTCTTTGGCGGTGGTGAGACGTGCGGAATGCTTCCGTAAGGAGCGTTGGTCTGCAGGTTCCGGTCACACAATGCTCATGCCCTTGCTCTGTTGGGTTACGGCATTACATGAACTCATTGTCCACTTGACGCTGCCCTGGGAACCTGCCAGCAGATTAACCCTTGATCTCTCATGGCCCAGAAGGAAAGAGACACAGGAAGTATGCTTGATAGATGATGACAGAGGGGACTTGCTGGGAGAGGAAAGGTCCAAAGCCAGGGGCCTGCCCTGGAGAGGGCAGGCGGTCTATACCAGGTCCCAGAGGGGAAGCCTGGGGCCTGTAAGCACACGTGTGTGGGTACAGCGTGTGTCTGAATGTGTGTGTGGCACTGGGGACATGTAAGTGCAGTGCACAGCACAGGGTTGCAGCTTATCAGGGTCAGGAAGGACCCAGGGAGATTCCACTTATCATAATTTGGATCTTGCCTGGTGATATGCCTGGCCCTGGGAACAGAGATAAACCGGAGTCCTTGTGTGGTCTCCTCGTCTCAGAGGAGAGTTAGGAGAAGAGGGTGCAGTGACTTGGAGCAGAGGCCCTGCTGGGACAGGGGAAGGGCTCAGAACCTCGAGGCAGGTTCCAGACATGGAGGGGGCAGGGCACCACTGATACCCAAGGCCCTCGAGAGCTTGCAAAGCCCTTTGACCACGTCCTGACTTTGAATCCTCTCGGCATCGGTGAAGGGCAGGCAGGCTGCGACTGTTACCCCACCGGGACACGGAGGCACAGGCCATTCACACAGCTAGTAGAAGATGGTGCTGGGATTAGAACTCAGGGCCTCTGGCCTCTGTGCTTGAGTCCCCCTGTCCACATCTCCGTGGCAACTGTGGGACTCAGGTTCTGTTAACCATGTTTGGTGCCAAGGGCTTTAGAACCTGAGGGCCTGCAGTACCGCTCCCAAGGCTCCAGCTCTAGGGCCCCCTAGGAAGCCACTGTGAGGCGCAGTCACAAAAGGGGGCACACAGGGCTCTCCTGGCAGCACAGATGGGCCCAGGGGCCTGCCTGGAGTCCTGAGGGTGGGGACTGGGGACTCTGCCTGCAGGCTTAAGTTTCACCTGGGTCATGTTGCATGTCAGATGGTGTCCCGTAACTCTGTGTCACCAGATCCTGAAGGTCCCTTCCCACCTTTCCCCCCAAGACCCTGAGAGTGGGGCTGTAGAGGGGGAGGGGTGTGTTAGGGAGGCTGGGGTCGGCCTCAGTGGCTTCTTTTTTTGTGTGGTACTGGTGATTGAACCCAGAGTAACTCTACCTCTAAGCTACACCCCCAGCCCTATTTTATTTTTTATTTTGAAACGGTCTCACTAGGCTTCTAAGAATCTCACTACTTGCTGAGGCTGCCCTCAAACCTACAATCCTCCTGTCTCAGCCTCCCTAGTACTGGGATTACAGGTGTGCGCCACTGCGCCCTGCCATCCCATTCCTAACCTCCAGGCCATAATTCTCTTAAGTCACTGCTCCCACAGACTCCCAGCGCTTGAGGGTAGGGACCAGGCATCTGGTCTCCTCAAGCCCAACAGAGGGTCTGTCCAGAGGAGGCTCAGGGAAGGTCCTGGGCACAGTCCTTGCTGGGAGCCCAGAGTCTTGCCCTTGTCAGAGCCATTTCAATGCCAGGTGTGTCCTCCTTCCCTCCTCCACACCAGCTCTCTCCCATGTGCAGCCCTAGTCCCTGGAATTGCCCACGTTCCCTCTCTGTGTCTGTCTCTTTCTCTCTGGTGCTCCTTCAGGGCCAGGCCCGGCTACTGCCCAGGTTACACTTTGACCTGTGCTGGAGGCCCCGTGGTGGACCTTGACCCTGGTGGGTGATGAGCTCAGTTGGGGTCCTCCCTCGTGGAGGCGGAGCAGCTGGGTTCCACCTCTTCACTGGGCCAGGCGCCTCACCTGCCTCACCTGGTGGATCCGCTGTCCTGGGATGTTGTAAGGAATAATGAGTGCACACAGGGTCTTTGCAAAAAAAAAAAAAAAAAAAAAAAGTATCAGGTCAGCAACCTAGTGAGACCCTGTTTCCAAACAAAAAATTAAAAAGGCTGGGGATGTAGCTCAGAGGTAGAATGTCCTGGGTTAAATCTTCAGTACCACAAAATAAATAAATAAATAAAAAATAAAAAATAAAATTAAGCACTAATGCCTAATACCTATTCACCAGGCCAGGGTGCTGGGCAGGCCTGGCAGGAGAGGACTAGCCATTAATGCTTCAGGAGAAAGACACTTGTCCTCCTTCCCACTTGAGAGGGAAAGTCCTGGAAGGTGAGATGAGGTGTGCAGGCCCCAGCATATTGGGTAGTAGAGCTGTGTGGAAATGTCCCTGGGAGGAAGTGTGAGGCCGAGTGTGGGCCCAGTAGGAGTGGCAAAGGCCGGCCCAGGAACCCTTTCTCCTTTGACCCACACCAAGGCCTAGAGCCGAGTCAGGAAGTGGGGACAGGCAGAGGGAATTTTCCAAATGGATCATCTATTATCAAGAAATGGAGTGCCGAGGAGAGAGGAATGTTCCACAAGGATCTGGAAAGTCCAGGCGGGTTCTTTGACCTCGCCACTGGCCCCACAGTGCTTCAAGGAGGACTGCTTGAGGTCCTGACCCGAATTTAATTCTCCTGGCCCAGGAAGAGCCATGAAACACCAGGGAAACTGGAGTGGTAGGCCCTGGCTGGCTGCCCCCTCCTCTGAAAGACAGGGCCAGGCCAGGTGAGAGATGGCGGTCTGGATCAGGGCAGGGGCTGCCACCACTCAGCAGTCCTTAAAGGGTTGAGTGGGCAGGACTGTGTGACCACCTGGGCCAGGAGTGGCAGGAGACCAACGCCCTAACTTTTCCCAGTGCCTAGCTATTGGGGTCATGCCAGAGAAGAGCTGGAGGAGGAGCAGGTGTGGGCGTGATGGGCGTCACATCTACTCGGCAAGTCTGAGGGCTTGAGCTGGGAGGTAGTAGGGAGAGCCTCTTTCCCCCAGAAGTCAGATTCCTGCCTGGTTCCAGACTCCCAGGGCCTGGCATTTGGGAATGGGAGGCTGGGGGGGCCCCTCTCAGGCTGGGGCCACACCCAGAACACAGGTAGGCTCTCACTTCCTGCAGAGTTTAGGAATGTGCAGAGAAGGTGCTGAAAACCTCCAGAGAGGGCACCTCCCAGCACCCCAGGAAACCGAGGTTTTGCAAACTGGACAAAGGAGCCTAAGCACCTCCCAGACCTGCCCGTCTGCCACCTCCTGGCAGCAGGGAGTATTGCAGGGGAGAGTAGGTGAGCCAGAGGCACCCTGCATCTTGGTTTCTGCATTCAGCACACAGGTACAGAAAGTTCTCCGCAGCCCTGTAAAATGGATCCCGGTAGGTCCCCTTCTCCCCATCCACTGCTCCTGCCCGCCCCAGCTTTCCCTTGGACAGGCCGAGCCTCGCTGGCCACTGAGGTGCTGTGTTTGCTGGTCCCTGGGCCTGGAAGTCCCTCCCTGGCGTCTTACAGAGGTCGCTTTGTCTGCACTCAGACCTCAGCTCACATGCCGCCTCCTCGGAGAGGTGTGTCCTGGCCACCCTATCTAAAGCAGCTCCCTCTGTGGTCCTCTGTCACAGACGCCACTCAATTTATTCTTGGCACTGTCCAACATTACTTTTTGTGTGTTTATTATTAGAGCCGGGATTTGAAGGCAAGTCTGTCTTGGCTTCCACTCTATCCTGTGAAGTGACTGGGGGATCTGATCCCTTTCATGACAACTGTCTGCTAGGGCTGAAGTCCCTGCCCTGCCTTACCTCTTGGGTCTGGAGAGAACCCCCTAAGGAGGAGGAGCCGCCCTGAGGGGTGGGGCAGGTGGTACCATCCCAATATTCAAACTTGTTAGAACTAATAGTGTTGGTCATGCCCCCTTCCCCCACCCCACAGCGTGATGCTCTTCCCCAGCCCCTTCCTATGCAATATGCACCCTGGGCCCAGGGGTGTGAACTGACACTAGGGCAGTGACTGGGGCGGTGCCTCCCACAGGAACACTGGATCTCCCCGCAGAATGCCACACACATCAAGCCCATGCACCCCACCTCGGTCCACGGTGTGGAGGACATGATCCGCCTGGGGGACCTCAATGAGGCGGGCATCCTGCGCAACCTGCTCATCCGCTACCGGGACCACCTCATCTACGTGAGTACTGCCCCAGCCCTCCCCCGGGCTCCTGTGACAGGGCCTGGAACTGACTTTACCTGGTCTGAGGCTCATCCTCCCAGGCCTTTGCACTCTGTGGCTGGTAGAGGGTGGTTTGCACTACAGGCTCACATGCCTCCAGGGCCTTCGCCTGCTCCGTGACAGGCTTAGCACTGGCCCGGGAGCCGGAGAGCTGCTGTCCTGTTGGGTGTTTGCTGTGGGGCTGGGGTCTGCCACTGTGTCCTCAAGACCGGGGGAGGCTGGTAAGGAGTATGTGTCCTCAGGATGGGGATGGAGGAGGGCCTCAAAACCGTGGTATGCCAGTCACTCAGGCCTCTCTCCTTCACATCTAACTCAGCCAGGACAGTACTCATCCAAGAGAGAGGGCAGAGAATGGCAGGACGGCCTGGAAAGCACATAGTCTATCTTTTGATCCTGGCAACTCTGTGTGCTTATAAAAATTACCGAGGACCCCTTTCTCCTATCTCTGGAGGGCAAGTGGTCATGGGTGGATCCTGGGCCACACCCTGACCTGGGCAGTGTGATAGGTGGCAGGATGCCTGCCCAGGAAGGGCCTGCCAGAGCTACAGATGCTCCCCCACTGCCCCGTGCTGAGGCCTGACCCCAAGGCCCACTCCCCGGTTGGGAGAAGCTGAGGGTTCCCTTCGCAGGGAAGGAGTAGGGGAAGATGGGAGTTGTCACCCTCAAGGACCCCGCATACCCGTGTCTTAGAGTAACTGAGAGGCATGTAATGTGTGATTTAGTGGTTTTGCAGACAAATTGGCTCCTCAGGCATAAGGGAGTTGGGTCATAGGCTGAATGAAGAAAGAGGAGTCATGAGGGAGAGGAGAGGACAATGCTGCAGACAGCCTGGAATCTGTGAATCTTGCTTGTAAAACTGGGGGGAGGTGGTAACCGGATTAGCTGGTGGCCAGCAGAGATTGGTTTGGACATCGTGTCCTTGAACAGGGGTCACTAGAAGATCAAAGAAAGTAATTCCAGAGGTTTATGGATTCTGAGACAGCCCTGAAACTTGCCCTACTAGGACCTCCCACCATTCTGACCTGTTCTCTGGGTGGGCAGGAGGAGCCGAGAGGAGGGCACCTGCTGCCTTCCTGTTGGGGCTCTGGCTGGAAGCCATGCCGTGGTACCTGGAGGGTGCAGTTGGCCCATTCCAGGGTCGTGACTCGAGGGGTCTGTGGACCTGGGGAAGCATGGAGCTTTGAAGAGCTTTCCTTGCCTCACCGAGCCCATGGTTCTGTGACTTGGTGGGTGAGGACTAGAGCAGGGCTTTGAAGGAGCGCCGCGGCTATTGCCTCACCTGGAAACTGTACCTGTCCCTAACCATGGCAACCTGTCACATCATGGATTGAGTTACCCTGGGCGCAGCCCCACGCACTTGGGATTTCCTCAGGTTACCACAGCTGGCACACAGTCCAGGGCTGAGTGGACACTCTGTCCCTTCCTGTCTGTCCACGGGATGCCTGCTTCCTGCTGGCACCCCCAGGAGCCCGAGAACACCCCATGGCCACAAATCAGCCCTGGCTGCCCCAGAACTGGGCTCTCAGAGGGCACCTGGCCACCCCTCACTGGGGGCCAAGAGTCGTCCCTGGGTCTTGTGGGGAATAGATGGCAGGACAGGGGGGACAGACAGGGCTCCCTGTGCCCAGCAGAGGCTGGAACCCTGTCTGGGAGGTGAGAGACCAGTTTTAGCAAGCAGCCTTAAGGGGGTCCCTGGCCCTGTGTGGTCTCAGCCTTCCTATGGGCACAAGGGGTGCCTGCCCCTGTGACTCTGGACAGGCATGTGAGTCCCAGGGCCTTCCCACAGCAGAAGGAGGGGTGCAGGTATGGGGGGGCGGGCTTGGGACTTCTGGGAGGACGGACACTGGAGGTGGGGTTGATTACCACCACAGCTCTCTGGCCTCTTAGAGGCCCCCAATCTCTGTCTGGGGACTTGGGACCTCTCTCTGCTGGGCAATGGCCATTAACCCTCTGCTGCCCTGGACCCTGGGAGAGGAGGCCAGGGGCTCAGAGGGCAACACCAAGACCTCAGAGGACCAATGAGTATGGGAGCCCACAGAGGCCAGGGTCCAAGGAGGCCAGGCCCCCTGTCTGTTCCCATGGCCCCACTGCCAACTCCACGGGTCCTGCAGATACGTTCCTAGGGTTGAAGGAGCCCAGGTGTAGAGGTCAGCGCTAGGGCTCCAAGCCAGGGACCTTCGTTCATCCCACTCCCTGTTATCTGCTGGGTGGCCTGGGCCATCCCTCCACTGTGGGAGGCTCATCTCCCCATCCAAAAAGGGAGACCACACCTCCAGCAGCCCCTGAGGTGCACACCTGCAGAAGCCTGCACCCCCACGAACCTCGCTGGTGACTGGCGTGTCCTTGCCCCCTGCAGGGGGCGCCTCCTCACTGAGGACAGGGAAAATCGGAAGTTTTTCCTTCTGACCAAGAGAGAATCATTGCTGCTGATTTCTTATTCATCTTCCAAGAGCAATAGTGTGTGTGTGTGTGTGTGTGTGTGTGTGTGTGTGTGTGCGCGCGCGCGCGCCCTCTCATTTCCTTTGCACAGATGAGCATTTCTTGTTACACTGTTTTGAGCCTTTTCCAGTGGCCACATCGAGGCCACACTTTCTGGGCATGGACAGGGCTGCCTCAGGGTGTGACGGGCTGGCCCCGGGCTCCCTTCCCTGATAGTTTTTGGAGACAACAATTACTGCTGTCTATCTAGCCCATCAATATAGTCATTCTTTATCAATATAGTCACTCAACTGACACTGCTAAGTGTGTCCTATGACTGTGCATGGTGCCAGCCTCTGAGGCACAGAAGCCTTAAATCAGAACTGTAGAGGAGTCAGGGAAGTGAAGGGACCATATAGGGTGAGATGGGTCACAGGCTGTGCCTGCTTCCTGGAGGAGGCATCATCTGAGCTTGGACCACTGCAACGAGAGGGAATTGAGTGAAGGGCCTGGGGGAAAAATGTGTTCCTATCTGAGACAGCAGCAGGAACATGGTGGTAGTGGTGATGTGGGGAAGCCTTTGAACTGAAAGTTTAAGTCAGGCATGGTGATACATGCCTGTAATTGCAGTGCTTGGGAGGCTGAGCAGAAGGATCACAGGTTCCAAGACAGACCCAGCAACTTAGCAAGATCCTATTTCCAAATAAAAAATAAAATAGGGCTGGGGTGTACCTCAGAGGTAGAATCCCTGGAAACACACACACACACACACACACACACACACACACGGGGCCTCCAGCTGTGGGAGGAAGGATAGCAGGGGCCAGGCCTCCTTGGGGCCTTGTGGGTAGGGAAAGGAGGTGGACTTTGCTCTGAGGCCATGGGAAACTTCTAAATAGTTTTCAGCCAAGCACAACCTGGTCAGATCTTGTTAAGGCCGTCCCTGGCTTCCAGTGAGGGTAGGCTTGGGGGGAGGGGTCTCAGCAGCCCTGCTGTGGGCTGCTGAGAGTGTGGGGGTTTCTGCCAGGGAGTTGGGATGGGATGCCTGGGCTGGAGGTCCCCGCCCCACGCTGGGCAGAGGTGGAGGCTGTGCTGTGGCATCTTAGGAGGCCGAGGGGAACCAGGTGGAGGGGAGCGTGAGCTCTGGCTTGGACCTGCTGCTGGACATCAAGTGGGGACTTCAGGAGGCAGGGGAGGCCCTGGGAGTGAGTGGGAGCTTCCAGCCCCAGGAAGTCTTCTCATGGCCTCTCAGTATCCCCCATGTCCCTTTCTGTCACTGTCCCTGCCCTGAACTTGGCCAGTGTCCCTGTCTGGCTCTGGCCCCTCCTGTAGGCTCATTAGATCTGAGCCTCAGTGACTACCATGCGTGTCCAAGGCTGCCGGGTGACCTTTCTCCTGCAGACTTTCCAAATGTCACTCCCTTTTACGCCTCTTGCCTCTGTGCTGGTACCCTGGCCAGTTTGTGGCTCTCGCCCTCCCCAACACCCCCACCCCGAGGAATCCAGGGGTGCCCACTGAATTCCTACAGCTAGCCTCCTGCAGGTATGGAATAACTGGGGGGGGGGGGGTCCAGCCTCCTGCCACGCATTGGTGACAGGTTGAATATAGTATTAAGAAGACAGGAAGGTGGTCTTATGCATCAGGTACCTGGTGAAGCTTCCATGGTTCCATCTTAGCCCTTTAGACTTTGCACTCACTGGCCCTGGAGGGCAGGTGTTGGAATCCCTTTTACAGGAAATCAGACAGCCTTGTGAAGGGACGTTTACTGTGGCCGGTTCCCCAGCTGGTGCAGGTTCAGCCTGGCTGGTTTCCACAGCGGGGCAGGACTGAATTGCAGAGGGCAGTGGCCAAGAGATCTTGACCTGAGGATTTAGCCCAGCCCAGGCCATGCGGGGCGCCATTCATGGTAAATACCATTATTGCCCCCACTCTCCACTGACCAGCTCCCTCTCCTCCCGCTCGCTCCGGCACTTTGCAACCTTAGACCAACTGTGGAGGGCGGGTGAGTATGGTGGAGGCCCCCACAAAGGCTCGCTAGGCTTGCTTGCTTGGCCTGGCCGCTCCCCTCCGGCTCCCCCTGACCTGCGACTCCCATGCTTCTCTCCCGCCTGGGTCCCTGCCATGTGAATCAGTGCAGTGAGTCTCAGCCCTGCTGGTGTGGGGGCTGCTTGGAGGAGGCTCCGTGACCCTGGGAAGGGTGCTTGCCCAGGGCTCTGGGTCTGGGGCCAGAGTTGTCATGGAAACCGAGTCTCGAGGGCCCAGGGTGGGTGTTTCCCCAGCATGCAGTGCCTGCAGCCTCACTCTCCTGCATGGCCACATTGGGCTGAGCCTGCTGGGGCCTGGTGGTGGCTCTAGTGTCATCACTGGGGTGGGTGGGGATGGGCAGGGCTGTCACTTCTTCTGTGGGCACACATCTTTCTTCCACATCTTCAGGCTCAGATGTCAATACATCCATCACCAATTGTAGGCTGGGCCTGACCTTTTCAAGCTTGGGATGCCAGATGGGGGAGGGAGGAGTAGCCCTGAGTGGGGACAGGGTGGGGCCACACTGTCCCCGTGTGGCAGAGCCCCAGGCCCACGATGGGAAGTCTTGCTCATGGGTGGCCAACCTGTGCACTAATAGGGGAGTCTGAGTAGACAAAGCCCCCCTGTGCCCACACCACCCAGCTGGCTGACGGTGCTCTGTCCCCCAGAATACAGAGGCTCCCTCTGCCCTGGAGCAGTGCTGCAGAGACCAGACCCCCAGCCACACATCCCAGCCCCAGGCCCTAAAGCTCTTCCCCATCCCCCAGGGCCTCACATATGCTAGGCGAGGGCTCTACAACTCAGCTAAATCCTCAGCCCTTTTTAAATTTTTTATTTTGAGGGCTGGGATGTAGCTATTCAATAAAGCACTTGCCTTATATGCAATGCTCTGGGTTCAGTCCTCAGTACCAAAAAAGAAAAGACATAATAATAAATAATAATAACGATAAATAAACTGGGTGTGGTGGTGCATGCTTATAATCCCAGTACTTGGGAGGCTGAGACAGTACTTATTCGTGGCCAGCCTTAGCAACTTAATGAGGCTCTCAGTAACTTAAGGAGACCTTGTTTCCAAATTTAAAAAAATAAAATAGGGTTTAGGTGTAGCTTAGAGGTAGAACACCTCTGGGTTCAGTCCCCAGTACCACACAGACACACACAAAAAATAATAATAAATTTTTTTGTATGTGCTACCAGGGGATTGAACCCAGGAGCACTTGGCCTCCAAGCTATAGCCCCAGCCCTATTTTTAATTATTTATTTTGAAACAGGGCCTCACTAAGTTGTGCAAGGCCTCACTAAGTAGCTGAGGCTAGCTGCAAACCTGCGATCCTCCTCTCTCAGCCTCCCAAGTACTGGGATTACAAGCGTGCACGACCACGCCCGGCTATAAATAAAAATTTTATTTTGAGACAAAGCCTTGCTGAGTTGCCCAGGCTGGTCTTGATCTTGCGATCCTTCTACCTCAGCCTCCCAAGTAGCTGGGATTATGGGCTTGTGCCACTGTGCCCAGCCCCTTCAGTTCTTTCCAGTTTGGGTCCTACTTCCTCACTAACCCAGTCTCCCCTTTGGACATGGTCCAGTTTATGAATTTCACTCCCAAAATATGAGATACATGGATTGGAGGTAAAGGTGGGAGCCAAAATCTGAGGCATACCTATTGTGTGCTGTGAATTTTAATATATACCATCTCACTGGGCATGATGGCACACACCTGTAATTCCAGCTATTCAGGAAGCAGAAGCAGGAGGATTGAAAGTTCAAGCCCAGCCTAGGAAACTTAGTGAGACCCTGTCTCAAAATAGAAAGGGCTGGGATGTAGCTCAGTAGCAGAGCACTTGCTTAGCATGTGTGAGGCCCAGTACCACAAAAGAAATAGATAGATAAATATTATACAGCATACTGCAAAACATACCACACACATCATCTCCTTTAATCAGTTATTCCCAGATGAACATAAGGAAATCAAAGTTTAGTGATCCTCCTCTTCCTCCTCCTCCTCCTCCTCCTCCTCCTTCTCCCTCCTGTCTTCTCCCGTCTTCCTCTTCCCTTCATCAAATGTCACAGAGCTTCTCAGAGCCAGACCCACGGCTAGTCTGAAGGCCCCCCTGCCCCCGAGCTCCTAAGGCGTCAGGATTCTATCCAGGTCCCCAGCTCTCCCAAGCCAATGTCGCCCAGCAGAGAGATGGAGCAGGGCAGAGTCTCCCACATGGGAGGCAGCAAGCTCACCAACCCTCGTTGCCCACAGACATACACAGGCTCCATCCTGGTGGCTGTGAACCCCTACCAGCTGCTCACCATCTACTCGCCGGAGCACATCCGCCAGTACACCAATAAGAAGATTGGGGAGATGCCTCCCCACATCTTTGCCATCGCTGACAATTGCTACTTCAACATGAAACGCAACAGCCGTGACCAGTGCTGTATCATCAGGTGGGCGGCCCAGCAGTGGTGTGGAGCTCCAGGCTTAGCGCCTGGAGAACTGCCTCCCCTTTCCCAGGTCCTATATCTCCTCGAATGCACCAAAGCTCATGTTAGCTTAGAAGCCACCTCGTTTATTGATGGCGCCTGTTAAATTATGGTTAGTGGAAATCTCAGGGTGCTGATTTCTCTTGGCCAGAGGATAAATGGCCAAAGCATTGATAGAGCATCTAATAGGCACCGTGCTTCATGGGAAGTACTGTTGGGGGTAGTCTGAGTGAAGGGATAGAGCCACATGCGGGCTGGGCAGAGCCCTGGGCTCCTTTAGCTCTGCCCTAGCCCCGGAGGGGCCAGATCATAAGCCTGCATCACAGGCTGGGGAGCAGGGTAGGGCAGCCTGGGCTGAGCCCGGTCCTCCACTTCCTCCCTCTGCAGCGGGGAGTCCGGGGCAGGGAAGACAGAGAGCACGAAGCTGATCCTGCAGTTCCTGGCGGCCATCAGTGGGCAGCACTCCTGGATCGAGCAACAGGTCCTGGAGGCCACCCCCATCCTGGAAGGTAGGGCCAGGGCGCTAAGGGCAGGGCCGGGGACCGGCTGGCCTCGCCCATGACCTCTACCCACCCACAGCATTCGGGAACGCCAAGACCATCCGCAACGACAACTCGAGCCGCTTCGGGAAGTACATCGACATCCACTTCAACAAGCGGGGCGCCATCGAGGGTGCCAAGATCGAGCAGTACCTGCTGGAGAAGTCCCGAGTCTGTCGCCAGGTGGGCCAGAAGCGGGATCAGACTTGGTCATGCCCTGGGCAGACCCGAAGGCTTGGTGGTTGGGCGTGCACCATCTGCACAGACCAGGCCCTGTGCTACCCACCAAGCACTGGAAGTCCCACTACAGAAGCCCCCGGGCTCTTCATGACAGCCACTTATTACAGTAGTGAACCCTGGCACCCCCTCCCTCTGCCCATGTACAGGCCCCGGATGAAAGGAATTACCACGTGTTCTACTGCATGCTGGAGGGCATGAGCGAGGAGCAGAAGAAGAAGCTGGGCCTGGGCCAGGCCACTGACTACAACTACCTGGCCATGGTGAGGCCCAGTCGGCCCCATGGGGAAGGGGCAGCCATTGCAGGGAGGTGAGACAGGTCCAGGCCACCCCACACAGCCCCCAGCTCCAGGCCCGGCAGGCAGGAACCTCCACGTGGGCCTTCTCCTGTCCCCTTCCTGCCCCGGCCCCTCTGGGCCTGTTCTTGCCCCAGGCCTGTCCTCACTTGGGCACATGGCCTCTTGCACGCGCATCTAGACACATTCTCATCATAGCCACCTTCCTAAATATAGATATCTGACACTGGGACACACAGATGCACACCATGTGTCCATGCACACGGACCTGCCCACGCACAGAAGCCGTGCTCAGTCTTTGAGGACACAGAGGCTGGGGCCTCTGCCAGGCTACCAGGATGGAAGGGAGCTGGCTGCTGAGGCCTTGGCCTCTAGGATGTGCTGGTGGTAGGGTCTGGTGCTGTCTGGACACCAAGGAGAAGGACCACAGGGCCACGGGGTAGGAGGAAACAGGGACTACTCCCATGTCTCTGGACAGAGGCTGGCCAGGCCACAAGGATGCCGATGTGGGCTGTGGCACATGTGTGTGTGTGTGTGTGTGTGTGTGTGTGTGTGTGTGTTTGTGTCTGTGGGTGTGACTGGCCCTGCTGGATTCTGGCTATAGCTGGCTGACACACTCTCGCAGCTTGGAGCAGTGCTTTGCAGCTCACTAGGCTGCTTGTCCCCGGCCGCATGCTGGTGAGGGCCGAACCCCTGAGGGTGGGCCTCCCTGGGGATGCACGAGCTGGTAGAAGCTCAGTGTGGGAGTGCCAGGCAGGTCACCCAGGCCTGCCTGGCCTCCGTGACACAGCTCTTCTCACTCACTGGTGAGCAGGATGTTCTCGACGAGCCCAGGCAGGAGCTTTCCAAACTTTCTGCAGGGGTTGTCTCACTCAGAGAAGTCAGGACTGAGCCCAGGCCGGCCCCACAGAAAGGGCCCTGCAGCTCTGGTGCTGCTTCTCTGAGCACCCACAGCTTCCCTGATCCCCTCCTGCCCACTTCCATTTTCTGCCCCCGCCAGGGTAATTGCATAACCTGTGAGGGCCGAGTGGACAGCCAGGAGTACTCCAACATCCGCTCCGCCATGAAGGTGCTCATGTTCACTGACACAGAGAACTGGGAGATCTCCAAGCTGCTGGCTGCCATCCTGCACCTGGGCAACCTGCAGTACGAGGGTGAGGCACCTGCGCAGCACCTGCCCGCACCTGGGCCAGCGGGGGTGTGGTTTCTGCCCCAGTGCTGCCCTCTTTGGGGTGGAGGCTGGGGAGAAGTCCCCTGCAGGTAGATTTGAAGAGGTCTGCTAGCTTGAGGTCAGTCTCAGGGTGTATGCCTGTGTGGAAATTCCACCATTAAGGTGTATGGATGACATATATTGGGAGTTGGCCATGACCCTTTTAAGACCCCTTCCACATTTGGTTTCTTCTTTAATGTCTGATATCTTAGAGGGAGGGCAAATCTTTAAACTAATTCATGCTAAAATATAAGTGGCCAAATAGCCATCTTCTGAAAGTGGGAAGGCCAATGAAGGGACCCTGCTCGCCTACCTGACACTCCCTGGGCATCACTACATCAGGTGGGAGGGGGTCCTCTGAGGCAGGCACTGGGTCCCACTCTTTTCCTGGTGCCCAGCATGGGCCCTGGACAGAGTAGAAGCTATGGGAAATTCACTCAGTGAATGAATGATCCCAGCACTAAGGATCACAGTTTGGTAAATCTTGAAAGACTAAGAGAAAGGGTGCATCAGGCAGAGGAAAGAATGTGTGCAAAGGTCCTGAGGCCTGAGAGGG
The DNA here is from genome assembly GCA_004027655.1 of Graphiurus murinus. NCBI lineage: Eukaryota > Metazoa > Chordata > Mammalia > Rodentia > Gliridae > Graphiurus > Graphiurus murinus. The sequence continues at coordinate 27,017 of PVLC010006203.1, read as the reverse complement.
TGGGGCATGTTCACCAAGCCACCAAGCCTATGTCAAAGGAGCCAGTGCTGCTACCAGGAGCTCTGAGAATCTAGGATGGAGACTGAGGGAAGGTCCCAGTGTATGCTGCATGAGTGCTAGCTAGGCAGGTGCCAAACGTGAGCATACGGAATCCCTAACCCTCACAGCACCCATGGGCTATGGTAAGAGCACTCATCAAACACATACTGACCCAGAGGAAGCATTTCACCCTGGTGCTGTGGACAGGGCAATTTCCCAAGAGCAGTGTGGCAGCCTGGTCCTCTTGCCCCTGCTGCCAGTTCTCCCTGCCCTGACCTGCATCCCTTGCTGCCCGCAGCCCGCACATTTGAAAACCTGGATGCCTGCGAGGTCCTCTTCTCCCCATCGCTGGCCACCGCCGCCTCCTTGCTCGAGGTCAGTGTCTGGCCTTGTCTCCCCACCCCTGCTTCTGTCCCCCACACATAGTGCTGACTTGGAGCTCAGTGGGGCTGGTTGGAAGAGCTGTGTTCAGTATTGAACTAGCTGTGTTCTGGGCTTGGGCCCCAGGGAAGCAGAGCCGGAGCCTGGAGCCTCACTGGCCCGTCCTGGCTGAGCTGCCCTCCGACGGTGTGGGGCCAGGGGGCCTGGCCTGGGGACCCTGTGTCATTCCGGCCCTCTGGGCCTCAGTCTGCACATCTGTTCACATCTGGCACTAGTGTTCACACATGAAGAACATTGAGTCTGTCACTCTTAGTGAACATTTACTTGGCTCTATCCTGAGTTGGGAAACGGGGATGAAGAAAGCCAGAGTCAGCGCTGGTCCTTGAGGGAAGGTGACATGCCAGTGGAGTTGAGCAGGGCTGTCAGGGAGAGAAGTCCTTCCAGCCAGCGTGTGAGTGGCCTCGGTGGTTTGGTGGGGAAGGCACTCCTCACAGAGGGGACAGTCCAGGCAGAGTGTGATCGACAGGAGAGCCCGGGTGTGGGTGGAGAGGGCTGGCCACAGGGGCTGTGAGCCACTGCATGTCTGCCCCAGGTGAACCCCCGGGACCTGATGAGCTGCCTGACAAGCCGCACCCTCATCACTCGTGGCGAGACAGTGTCCACCCCGCTCAGCAGGGAGCAGGCGCTGGACGTGCGAGATGCCTTTGTGAAGGTGGCCACTGGGGGAAGTTGGGTCATTGACAGGCAGGCATGAATCCTCAGAGCTGCCCTGCCCCTTGACTACCCTGGGCTGGAGTCCTGGCTGCAGCCTCTGGCTGCGTCTGAGGCCAGCACCAGCCTGCCTTCCTCTGAGCTCTACATGTCCATATATCTCACAAAGTGCTGGGCCCCAGGGGGTTTCCCAGATCTGTCCCCTCAGGCCCTGGGCCCCTGACCCAGCCAAGAGACATCCTCCGGACCTGGTGAGAGGCCCCGGCCCTCCCCGTGTCTACAGTGACACGTTTGTCTCCCACTGGGTCCCCACCCTGTGCCAGGCTCTGAGAGCTATTCAGAGCTGATGGGGGAGGCAGATGGACCAAGAGGTGGAGATCGAAGGTGGGCTGCCTCCCAGCCTGTGGGGTCCGGTGGGGGAGGGTCCTCACATAGTGCTGTCTGGACAGAGCTTTGAAAGGCAGCAGAAGCTGTCCAGTAGGAGAGGGCGTCCAGGTGCAGAATGGCGTGGGGAAAGGCCCAGGGCTTTCTAACAGTGTGCTGCTCCACAGACGGGGCTAGGGCGAGGCACAGAGAGGGTCCAGAAGTTCAGCCTAACTCCAAGAGGGAGTGTGGCTGGGTCCAGCGGCTAATGCCACCACCTTCCAGGGGATCTATGGACGGCTTTTCGTGTGGATAGTGGACAAGATCAATGCGGCAATTTACAAGCCTCCTTCCCAGGAAGTGAAGAACTCCCGCCGGTCCATCGGTCTCCTCGACATCTTTGGGTTCGAGAACTTTGCTGTGAACAGGTATCACATGGGGCTCTGATGATTGGGAAAGGGAATTTTCTTCCACAGCACAGGCAGAAGAAATGTTCCATCTCTCCCTTTAAAGCACATGCTCAGCCAGGCTGTTGGAAATGTTGACTTCAGTCCTCCTGCAGGTCCCTCTCCCTTTCCTTCCTCCCCTCCCTCCCCTCCCCACGGCCACTGCTGATCTGTCCCAATGTCCAAGCTGCAGGTGCCTCCAAACAGGTGAGGCCTGAGCTGAGCTTGAGCATCAGGGTCTTAGCCACCCTTGGGGACCTGCACCTCTAGGGGGCCATGTGAGGAGTTGATGGAGAGGGCAGGTGCAGGTGGATCCTGGGACTAGAGACAGCCAGCCCTGGCCCCTGGCAAGTCCTTTCAATTCCTGCAATGTCCTGATGTCATCTCTCCCCCCCACCGCCAAACATCCACACTGAATGCAGTCAAGACTCTGCCTGACACATCTTGCCAGCCCTTCCCAGCTCTCTGTGACACTTTTGATATCTTCTTATAGTCCTTCCCTGAGCGGCAGGGCAGGGGCCTGAATGACATCCCTGTGCTGTTTCCTGCACCCCTGCAGCTTCGAGCAGCTGTGCATCAACTTCGCCAACGAGCACCTGCAGCAGTTCTTCGTGCGGCACGTGTTCAAGCTGGAGCAGGAGGAGTATGATCTGGAGAGCATCGACTGGCTGCACATCGAGTTCACTGACAACCAGGATGCCCTGGACATGATCGCCAACAAGCCCATGAACATCATCTCCCTCATCGACGAGGAGAGCAAGTTTCCCAAGGTAGGTGCACAGCAGGTGGGGTCTGGAAAGCTGGCAGGGCCCTTCCCTGTTCAGCCTTGGCTTCCTTCATCTGCAAAATGGGCTAAGGACACCACCTCTCGGGGTGCCCTTCTGGGCAGTCAGTCACCTAGCATGTAGGAATCAGCTACAGTCACCTGGATCCTGGACCAGGCAGCAAAGATCTAAGCACACAGTTAGTGCGGAATATGTGCTCAAAGCTGGGCATGGTGGTGCATGCTTATAGTCCCAGTACTTGGGGAGGTTGCGATAGGAGGATAGCAAATTCAGAACCAGCCTCAGCAACTTAGTGAGACCCTGTTTCAAAATAAAAAGTAAAAAGTAAAGGTCTAGGAGTATAGCTCAGAGGTAGAATGCCCTGGGGTTCAATCCCCTGTACTCCCCCCCTCCCTGCCCGCAAATATACATATGTGCTCAAGACACAGAATACGTCTTAGAGTGGGGAAGGAGAAAAGTGATGGCTCCCAGGATTTTAATCACAGGAATAGATGTTCTAAACTGGAATGTACTTCCAAGGTTGTGTGGATCCAATTTACCCACTTGACCGATGGGGAAGTGAAGGCCCAGAGGGTCTTCAGAAGGGGGCAGAGATTTGGGCGGGAGGGTGGGAGGTGGGCCTGGGGAGGTGGCTCGGCAGTGGCCCTGCAGCAGCCCTGCTTCTCCCGCAGGGCACAGACAGCACCATGTTGCATAAGCTGAACTCCCAGCACAAGCTCAATGCCAACTACGTGCCCCCCAAGAACAACCACGAGACCCAGTTTGGCATCAACCACTTTGCGGGCATTGTCTACTATGAGACCCAAGGTACAGGCGGGCTGTCGGGGTGGCTGTCTCTGCCTGTGCTTGGCCCTGGAGAGAGACCTCAGGGTCCTAGGGCCTAGGGAGAGAGAGAGAAGGGCCTTAGAAGACATGAGCTTAATGTTCTCCTTTTGTTTTTCCAAAGATATTTATGTTTTCTTTTTAAAAAATTATGATAAAGTGCATATAGTACAAAATGTACCATTTGCACCATCTTTAAGGGTGCAATTCTGTGGCATTAAGTACATTTACAATGTTGTGCAGCTGTCACCTTCATCCACTTTCAGAGCCTTCCCATCACCCCACACAGAAGCTCTGAACCCACTTTCAGTAACTCCCCATCCTTCCCCCTCCACCCCACTCCTCCTCATCTCTGCTCTTTTTGTCACTATGAATTTGACTAATCTAGGTACCTCGTATAACCTGCAGAGTGTGTGTGTGTGTGTGTGTGTGTGTGTGTGTGTGTGTGTGTGTGCTGTACCAGGATGTTTTACCTCTGAACTCCATCCTCAATCCTTTTCATTTTGAAGGAGGGTCTCAATTAAGTTGCTGAGGGCCTCACTAAGTTGCTGAGGCTGGCTTCAAACCTGCCATCTGCCTATCTCAGCCTTCCAAGTACTGGGATTACAGGGGTGCACCACCTCACCAGCTCCTTTTCATTTTATTTTGAGACAGGGTCTCTCTGAGTTGACCAGGCTGGCCTCAAACTTGCCATATCCCTGCCTCAGCCTCCTGAGTAGCTGGGATCACTGGCGGGCACCATTGTGCCCAGAAGTATTTGTGTTTTTGTGTCTGGCTTATTAATTTAGCATGATAGGTTCATCCGTTTTTGTGTCTGGATAATATTCCATTGTGTAGCTACACCACATTTTGTTTTGCGTGTATCTGTTAATGGACAGTTGAGTTGTTTCTGTCTTTTGGCTGGTATGAATAATGCTTCTGTGGACATTGGTGTACAATGTCCACAAGTATCTGAATCCCTGCTTTCGATCCTTTGGGGAGGACTCAATTCACTTTTGTACATAAGAGGAAACAGGCACAGAAGGGGGCTGACTCTCCTTACATGACATGGCACACTCTATTAGGTACAAAGCCAGGTCTCAAAATAGCCCCATACCTACCCAGACTCTTCCAGCAACAAGACCAACGGTGAGTGTTTTATGTCTAAGCATCTTCTCTTCTCCTGAGCACATGCAGTGGGGGCCATTTTAAAGCTAGAAGTTAGGAAGAAGGGTGAGAAAACAGGTTTGTCCCACTTGGAATCCTCGTGAACTCTGTCCAAAGACCACACAGTGCCTAGTGACCCTCCCCTCCCATGCTGGTAGGAAGGGCTGAAATTCAATTGGCCACCATGGTGGTATAGCTACTTGGAGCTCCTGGCAATAGCTGATAAGGATCACACCCATAGTCAGTGGCGTTTAAAACAAGCCAGCTCCAGCCAACCATCCGTTCCACACACCCTCCAGGAGCTGGTCTGGAAGTCGGCTGTGCCTCAGTGGGCCGTGCCCCAGTGATGGGTGTTAGTATTCCCATCTGACAGACAACGGCACTGAGGTCCCATTCTGGGACCTCTCCGGGGCCACATAGTGAAGCTGTCACAGAGCTTTATTGAGAGCTCATAACGCCACCCCAACTCAATACTGTGTGTATCCCGAAGGCAGCTCGCCTTCCTTAGACACCAGCAGGCGGCCCAGCACGAGGTCTTGGTACTGTCTGCCATCAGGCCAGCCCAAGCCCTGCTTCTCCAGTGCCGTCCCAGCCAGACACCCCATCCCCCCCACCTCCCAAGCAAAGGCTCCCGTCAGCCGGTTCCTAACTTCTCAGTCCTTGGGAACGGCAGCCTCCTCTCGGGCTATGTGGTGTGGGAGCCTCCCTGAGTTGGTGCCAGGGGTCCTGGGTTTGAGTCTTAACACGGCCATGGCTTGCTACGTGGTGTTAGATGACATTCTTATCTGCTCTGAGCCTCAGCTTCCTCCCTTTAGGGTGGGGAAGATAAGCCCCGGCCATCCTGCATGCACAGGGGGCTATGAGGGCATTTTATGAGACATAAGGTACTGTCCAACTACCAGGTAGTTTTAATTGATTTCTTTAGTTTGAACCCAATTGATACGCATTGTCTTCCAGAGGGCTTTGACACCTTAGTTCAGAAGACTCCCAGCAGCCTTAGGTGGCTTAGTCTGAAGGTGGCCCTACTCCCTCCCGGGGACCGAGACACCTCCTGCCCTTCTTGGACAGGCCTGGAAGAGGGGCTGTGTGGGTGAGGGGTGGCCCCTGACTTTCTCCGTGATCTGAGGCAAGACACTGTCCTCTCTAGGCCTTAGTGTCCCCTCTGTGAAGTGGACGTGGGTAAACCAGGTGAATTTCAAGGGTTCCCCAGCTCAGACATTGCAGACCTGGGGAGGCACCTCCTGATCACTCTTTGCTGCTCTCCAGGCTTCCTGGAGAAGAACCGGGACACCCTGCATGGGGACATCATCCAGCTGGTCCACTCCTCACGGAACAAGTTCATCAAGCAGATCTTTCAGGCCGACGTTGCCATGGTAAGGCCGTGCAGGGTTTCTGCTGGGCAGACAGGGCCCCGGGAGCCAGGCCTAGGCCTCGTCCATCAGCCACAGAGCAGGGACAGGGCTCTGCTATGGTTCCAACAGAGGCCTGGAGAGGCCGCCACGATGCTCCCATCTGTTCCTTTGCACAGATTGGGGGCACGGCTGAGGTGCAAGGCCCAGAGAAGGGCCACAAGAGAGGCCATGGGCAGAGCCCAGCCAGGACTGAGTTTTCCATGGGGTCCACCCTCTGCTAGCTAACAGGAACAAAAGGAACAGATTCAGCTCAAGGCCATGGGGTGGGCATGGCACACATTCACTGTCCCCAAGGGCACATTGGTGCCACCCGGACGTGTACAGATGGCAGTTACTGCCCACCCTGCCTTCCTGAAGCCCCAGGCTGGCAGTCTGCAGGGGTTTGGGCCTGTTTATTTTGCATTTTCCTCCTGTCCTGGGCCTTCCTAGAGGATTCCTGAAAGGGCTCCCAGGTGGGGCAGAGCCCCCACCCTCAGCACCTGTGCAGGTGCCCAAGCTGCCTGGGGACTACCAGCTGTCACAGAACAGCCAGGACCCCAGACCTCTGCCTGAGGGCCCCTCTTCTCCTGAGTACCATCCACCCGCCTCACCTGCCCTGTGGTTCCCCTTGTAGTTTCTCTGTGGTTACTCCTCCGGCTCGCTCCGCCAGGCAGCGGCTTCCGCGAAGGTAAAGCCCCAGCCGGGGCCCAGGATGGCGGGAGAGGCCTCTGCCCGCCGTGGGGCTGGGGTGTGGGGAGAGGGCTGGACTTCTGGGTCTTTTCTGGAGTGTGTTTTTTGTGGAGTGGTTTTGAAGTGGTTTTTGGTTTGGGTTTTTGAGTTGTGTGTGCTGTAGCATCTCAGTTTCATAAAGGAGGAAATGGTCCTGGAGGAGGGGCAGAACTTGCCCAGGGTGCCGTGTGAGCCGGGGCCAGAGCTTGGGCTGGACCCCAGGTCTCCACCCACCCCTACCCCTAGCTGACACTCCCGGTCCTCCAGCTGGGCCCTGGTGACTCTGTCACATCCTCCGATAACCTGGGAAGCAGAAGGCGCAGGTCATCCTTTCTGCATTGTGCACATGAGGGACTGAGGTCAGAAAGGGGGTGTGACTCACCCCAGGGACAACATTCTGGTGGGGACCAGGAGCCACCATTGCCTGCGTGTCCTTACTGTCACCTTCATGCTGTGGCTCCCAGGATATCCCTCAGCGACAGCGTAACGTTGCCTCCCCTTTGCCACCTTTTCTCAGCTCTCCATTTCTTCTCTGGCCAATGCTGACCCCCCCCCCCCCCCGCCCACACACACACACACACATACGTAGCCAAAGGTTGGGCCCCTCACCACCTGCTGCCCGGGCCCGATGGAGCTTGGGAACGATTCACAAGGGTCACCCAGCTTGTTAGGATCAGGGAGCTTCTCTGGACAGTGGCCTCTCTCCTCTGCCCGTGGATCACCCAGGAGCCCCCCCACACACACTCTACACACACACACACACACACACACACACACACTCACATACACCAACTAACACCCACACCCACACCCACACCCACTCACTCACACCCACTCACACACACAACACAGTCACACATACACACTCTCACACACACGGGGCCAGGTTGAAGGACAGGGCTCCCAGGCACTTGGAGCTCCAGCGCCAGGGCAAGCCCCTTCTGAGGCTCACATGCTGTCGGGTCACAGGTGTGGCCCTGGGCTCTCACCCTCTCTTCCCTCGTTCCCCAGCCTCCCGACTCTGCAGCCATGCATTCCTCTGTACCTGGCACACTCTGGTCAAACCCACCTTCTCTTCTTTCTGAAGCTCCTGGGGGTACCTGGGGGCACCTGGGGCCTCTCTGCCTGCTTCCTGCTCTGAGACTCGTCCCCCAAGCTGACCATCCACCTGCTGAGGACTTGTGCAAAGGTCCAAACTCAGGAGCCTGGGCTTTTCTGGAAGGATCCCCACCCCCACTTCCAAGGTAGTTACAGGGTAAAGATTAGGATACAGCAGTGACAAATTTGGTACCAGTCACATCTCCATGGTGTCTCTTCTGGGCCAGGCTCTGAGCTAATCAATCACCACCACACTCATCCCCCCGAAACCTGCAGGGAATTCCTGCTACCTCAACTTTACAGGTAAAGAAACTGGGGTCCAGGGAGGCCAAGGTGCTTGCTCAAGATCACACAGCTTGTGACACACAGGGATGGGAGCCACTTCTGTCTCATGCAGCACAGAGACTTCTTGTCCAAGGTCACGTGTAAGTGAGGGCCAAAGTGAAGTTCTCCAAGCCCCTGCTGTTTCTCATCCTGCGCTGTATCTGTAAGCCTCACATCTAGGAAAGGAAAGTGCTGTGCAAGTGTGGGAAACATGATGGCCATCTTAAAGGAGGAAGGACATCAACGTGGTTGATTGTGAAGCGTGGAATCACAGCTTAGTCAATGGAGTGTTGTAGCTGCAAAGCTCTGGTTGGGATGGAAGCTCACAGTGCCTCCTTCCAGTGATCTTAATGCCCATCCTATGCGGGTCCCAGCCTCGGGGTCTTCATCCTCTTACTCTCATCTGCCTGCTCAGGCAGCCCCAGCCCAGCCCTCGCTGATGGAGGGACCAGTCAAACCCTGAGAGCAGCCCCCATTAACGTCTAACCCCGGTCCACGGGACATCTGCTTACTCCTTATGCAGCTGGACTCCTCCTCTTCTTCCTCCTCCTCCTCTTCCTCCTCCTCCTCTTTCTCCTTCTTTGTGTGTGTAGTACTGAGGATTGAATCCAGGGACATTCTACTTCAGAGCTATATCCCCAGTCCTATTTTATTTCTTATTTTTGAAACAGGATCTCACTAAATTGCCAAGGTTGGCCTTGGACTTTCGATCTTCCTCTCTCAGTCTCCCAAGTGCTGGGACTAGAGGCATGTGGACCGTTCCTAGCTTGCAGGTGGCCTCCTACCTGTGTCTTGCTGGCCCCTTGCCAGACACCTGCCATCGTGTTCAGGTGTTTTCCCTTAGATCCCCTCCACGGAGCTGTTTAACATCGGCCTTTAGACTCTTCACTTTAATCTTCATCCCATCCTCAGCAGGTGCAGATCATCCCCAAAACAATAAATACCAGCAAGGACGGCCGGCCTTTCCCTCAATGGACTAAGACCACATCAGAGACCCAGATGGCTAAGGATGTGAGAGCAGACCCCATAGCCTCATACTCCCATTCATTCCATCTACAAGTACTTATTGAGGGACCCTCATATGCCTGACATTGTTCTAGGGCCTGGGGACACAGTTATGAACAAAATAGAAAAAAGAATCCCTGTCTTCATGGGACTGTGTTCTAGCAGAAGAGGGAGCAGTTAGTAAGCCAATAAATAAGTAAAACATATTGTGTGCTGGATGGTGTAAGTGGTGTGGAGAAAGATGAGGGGAGGAGACAGGCAGCGGTGGGCTGTGATTTCAAATAGATGTCCTTACTGAGAAGCTGGTAGGGAGGCCAGGAGGCCAGCCTCGTGCATCTGGGGAAAGGGCTTTGGAGGGAGAGGGTCCTGACAAGGACCTTGACTTTCCTGCAGAATGAACTGGGAACTGCTGCAGTGTCATGACTGGACTTGATTTAACAGTCTCCCTGGCCGCTGGGGGTGTGCAGCATGCCACAGGGCAGGGAGACCAGTTTGGAGGTTTCTCCATTAATGGGAGACAGCAAAGCAGGGCCTGGACCAGGCTGACAGCACAGAAAGTGGAGAGAAAGGGTCAGCTTCTGGGGAGGTTTCCAAGTGGAGCCATAAGTTTTGCGGATATATTAGATGTGAGAGAAGAAGTGTTGAGGACCGTTGCTAGGATTTTGGCCTGAGCATCGGGAAGGTGGACTGTTTCTGCCAGCCCCTGGACAGCATAGGAATCAGTGTGCCAGTCCTAGTGGCTCGGCAGAGAACAAGGCAGACCTGGCCTGTCTTCACAGGCTCACAGCCTGGTGGGGGAGACAGACAGACAGGAATAGCTCTGGTGATGTTGGAAACCAAAGAAGGGTGTGTGTGCTGTGGTGTGTGTGTGTGTGTGTGTGTGTGTGTGTGTGTGTGTGTGTGTGTGTCATTGCAGGGTCTTTAAAGCAGGCTGAGTACAGCCTCACCAGGACAGCTCTCTGTCCAAGAGGGAGCAAGAGAGAGGCCACATCCCCAGATCTGATTCATTAGCAACCCCAGGACCACAGATCTGACCACTGCCCCAGTTTCTCTGGGGGAAAATCCTAGGGTGTATTGCAGATAAAACTACAATGGAAAGTTAAGCATATGTCAGAATCACAAGCATCTGTTCTTTGTTGGTGAGTTTCATTATAGTCTGATTGTCTATATTTAGTATAGGGTAAACACCTTTACCCCCCAAATACCTCACACATCCTTCTCTGCACCCCTGATGTTTGATGCTACAGGATATGAGATGAAACTATGACTCTACAAATAAATATAAAATCTTACAATAATAATCAAACTCACTAATAAAAAATTCTCACCTGAGTGAAAATCACCAGGTAAACAGTAACAGAAATGATGTGAACTATAGCTGGGCATGGTGACATATGTCTATATTTCCAGTACTTGGGAGGTTGAGACAGGAGGATTGCAGGTTCAAGGACAGCCTCAGCAAGTAGTGATACTCTCATCAACCTAGTGAGACCTGTTTCAAAATAAAATAAAATAAAATAGGACTAGGGTGTAGCTTGGAGGTAGAATGCCTCTGGGTTCAATCCCCGGTACCACAAAAAAAAAAAAAAAAAAAAGAAAAAAAGAAAAAAAGAAATGGACTAGAACCTGGGTTATCCACAGAAAAATTTCACTTTCAGTTTCTTTACTCTTCTCCCAGACCCCTACCTAATTTTACAGTGTTCTGGGAGGAGACTCCAAGAGGGCAAGGATGTGCAAAGAGAGAGCCAGCTCCTGGGCCTTCTTATGGGGATAATCCAGGCCTGCCCTGCCCCCAGCCAGCCTGGCTCCCTAATCCCACAGGCAGGGAGGTCATGCTCCCTTCCTCCCCTCCCCCACGGGTCCTAGCACAAGCCAGGACCTTCCTGGCCCTGACCCCTGACCCTCCTCACTGCCCCATCAGGTGGAGAGACGGCATTATTTTCACTTAGAAAACAGGTTCAGCGTCATTTAGTGTGGTCTGAACCTAGGAAGCTGCCAGCTGGGTTTGAACTAGGTTTGCCTAACCCCTGTCTCTAAAATGACCCCAAGGTCCTGAGGTGACTGGGTCTGACCACCTATTTTACACAGGGGAGAAGGAGACTCAGAGACCTCCAGCATACGAGGGAGGGAATGAACACGTCCAGGCGGGCTACCCCTGGAGGCCCTGGGGCTCCCTGGAGGGGGCGTCTGGGGTCCACGCTGCAGCTCACCGCCTCTCCCACCTCCCTCCCTGCGGTGGTTGGCCCCTCCCACCATGGTCTGTCTGTTCTGCAGGGCGCAGAGACCAGGAAGCGCTCGCCTACACTCAGCAGCCAGTTCAAGCGCTCGCTGGAGCTGCTGATGCGCACGCTGGGCTCCTGCCAGCCCTTCTTTGTGCGCTGCATCAAGCCCAACGAGTTCAAGAAACCCATGGTGAGCGGGGCCACTGGGTGCGGGCTTGGGGCTGGATCAAGGGTGGGGGGAGGGGATGATGAAGTCTTTGTGGTCATCGGGGAACGGTGGGCGCCTGAGAGCTTATAAAAGACCCCCTTTAACAGGAAGCGGCAGGTGCTGGGGAGAGCCATTTCAATCCCGCTCTACCAGTTCCAAGCTGGGTGACTGGCAAGTCGCTTACTTCTCTTATGCCTCAGTTTCCCCATAGATGGACATGGGACAGATCACACCTCCTGAGCATAGTCCTTTCAATCATGCAGGCAGATTGCCTGGTGCCTAGTAAGCGCTCAGAAAAAGAGCAGCTATGGCCCCTCCTTTGAAAGCCCCCTTCAGCCCAGCACCACTACCACCTCCTTCTGGAAACCTCCAGCTCCTCTGCCTTGGACTGTCCTCGTTTTTGACTCTTCTGAATAACATTTATTGGGACCTTTCTGTGCACCTGCCATAGCCTCGTGCAGCTTTTGCAAATTGCCTACCAGGAACAGACCCGATCTGGAATTGGAGATGCAGGGCCGGGTCGGGGAGTTGGGGTACTCAGGGAGTTTGAGGGGCTTAAGTCCACAGGCTGCCGTCTTCTACTGCAGGATCTGGGAGGTGTTTACCCAGAGGCTTGGGGGAAGGCCAGCCCAGGGGAAGCTGGGCCCTCGGGGGCTAGGGAGGGAGGGAAGGAAGGCCAGGGAAAGTGGCCCAGAGGGAGAGGAAGCAGGCTGCGGAAGCCGACCATCCGCACACCCTGTCCCCGCCAGGAAGTCATTTCCCAGAGCGAGTGAGGCCTGACTCTTTCAGGACTCAGGTCCGCAGGGGCCTGAGGGGGAAAGGGCGCAGGCAGCTCTTTCCAGTACGGGGGTCCAGGGGGACTGAGGCCAGGGCAGTCAGGTTTCCCCTGGCTCTGAAGTACCCTCTAGAACCCTTCTCTTAGCCCAGATTTCAGTGGTCCTGGCCTGGTCACTAGTCTCCTGCCACCTCTGCCTCCTGTCTCACCCCTACCGCCCACTACCCCTTCCACCACAGTGACATCTTCTCAGATGCAAATCTAAGCCGGAGTCTCCCTGCTCCAAACCTTCCCTGGCTACTCTGCCTGGTGTCTGAGGTTCCCCGTGGCCTGGCCTCTGTCTTCTGCGTCTCTCCCTATCCCCTTCACCAACCGGGGGCTGGCACTGCCATGCAGCCATCTCAGAACAACTTTGTGAATTAGAAAAATGTGCCTCTTTCTTAAGACAGTCTTGTCAGCAGCCAGAAAATTGTCTGGATAGCTGTGAATCTCCAGTGGCTGCCACATGAAGGGCGCCCTCTAGGGCTGTGAGAGTGCCCACCACCTGCACAAAGTATGGCCTGAACCAGCCTCCTCAGTCCCCTCAAAGCCCCACCTGGGCCAGGCCTGGTAGCACACACCAGTAATCCCAATACTAGGGAGACTGAGACAGGAGGATCGCAGGTTCCAGGCCAGCCTCAATAACTTAGCGAGGGCCTCAGCAACGTAGTGAGACCTTGTTTTAAAATAAAAAATAAAATAAGGCTGGGAGTGTAGCTCAGAGATAGAGCGCCCCTGGGTTCAATCCCCAGCACCACACACACAGTAAAGGTCCCCGGCAGGTCCTGTGCTTTCAGGCTCCACCTCTCTGCAAGTGTTCTACCCCCTCTGGCCTGGGAACAGCCTTCCCTCTGCAAAGCTCCCTCTGGGGCTCCCTACCTGCAGCCCCCCCCCCACAGCAAGGGTCCTCACTTCAGGCTGCTGTGTAGGGGCCACCTGCAGACCTGGGTCCTGTCCTGGTTTTGCCCCTCTTGTGCCATGGTGGCCTCGGCCTCTCTGGGGTTGGTCAAATGCAGCAGGGCCAGCCTTCCGGCAAGAGCCTTACCTTGAGGCCTTGGTTCTGTGCCTGGCAGCTGTTCGACCGGCACCTGTGCGTGCGCCAGCTGCGGTACTCGGGCATGATGGAGACCATCCGGATTCGCCGCGCTGGCTACCCCATCCGCTACAGCTTCGTGGAGTTCGTGGAGCGGTACCGCGTGCTGCTGCCTGGCGTGAAGCCAGCCTACAAGCAGGTACAGGGCCGGATGTACACAGGGCGGGAAGAGAGGGGTCCAGCTCTGGCTGGACCGGGCCCCGATGCCACGGTAGGACAATGAGCTGAGCATGACATCTGCTTGGCCACCTAAGGTAGTGCTGGGGAGGTTGGGGGCTGGGCAGTGGGACACTTCAGAGGCCTTCAGTAACCAGGGCGATCATCATTTGGTTGACACTAAGGAGAAAGCGGAGGTTCAGAGAAGGCAGGACCCGGCCAGTGTCACGCACCCAGTCAGGGCAGAGCTGGGGCAAGAGCCCGGCCTCCCAGCCTCAGGAGGGATACTTGGGGCCTTCTTGCTGGTGAGGCTGCCCATTCCCTTCTGCCCACCAGGGTGACCTTCGGGGGACATGCCAGCGCATGGCTGAGGCTGTACTGGGCACCCATGATGACTGGCAGATCGGCAAAACCAAGATCTTTCTGAAGGTGAGCACAGCCTCAGTCCCCAGGCTGCCCTGGTGCTGTGAGCTCCCATCGTGGGTGGGGTCCCTGAGTGAGGGGAGGCTGGCATTTGAGGTCAACTGTGTCCTAGGGGCTGGGTCAGAGGCCAGAGGTGGCTGTCAGGCCTGAGCAGGGAAGACCCTGTGGTTGCCAGGCGGGGGATCTTAGGCAAGCCACTGGCCATTTCTGCTTCCTTTTCTGGTCTACAGGATGGGATGGGCCTGGAGCTGGTCTGGAGTGTATCTCAGGTCCCTTCCTGTGGTTTCCCGCTAGGCAGGGTTCACCCTATGCTGTGGTCAGCAGTGTGTCACCCGTCTAAGGCCGTGTCCCAACCACCCTGAGCCCGGCAGCTGGAGTTGCAGCTTCCCATCACTGCCTGGGCAGCTGTGGGAGGGGACAGGAAGCTGGGCCCTGGGAGTCATGGCCTTGGAGAGCGTGCTGGGAGTTGGCGGTGGCAGGGCAGCTGCAGGGGGAGTGGGGGCTTCCTCATTTCCATTTTTGCTGTGCTAGATGTCTAGCTGTCCTGGGTGACCGGGCCTTGCTCCTGCCTCTGTGTGGGGCCTGGATGGCCAGCACAGCTGCGGAGAGAAGGGAGGAACCAGCCTCAACTAGCCTAATTCCTTCTGGGCTAGGGGGCTTTGAGTCAGTCCCTTCTGCTCTCCGGGCCCGTGTTTCCTCATTGGATAAATGTGTTGATCTTCACCCTAAGTGCTGTGAACATCACAATTGCTGTCTGGGAAGCATGTTCTGTGTGCGGGGCCCAGGTGGGGCTTTTCATCCTTCAGTCCCACTTCATAGACCCACAGAGGAGAAGCAAGCCTCCCGAGGTCAGAGAGCAGGGCTTCCAGCCTGGGGTGGTCCCATGTCCGGCCCTGCTATTGGCAGAGAACAGGCAGGAAGTGCGATAGCGTCTAGTGCTAGGGAACAGGAGGAAAATCACTATCCCCACCTCACCTTCCTGGGTTCTTTAGAAATGGCAATGTTTTAAGGGACCAAAGGTCCAAGTTTCTCTCTCCTTCATTCATTCATCCTTTTTTTTTTTTTTTTTTTCTGAAAGCCTGGGCTGAGCCCTGGGTGTCTGTGAGTATTTGATGGCTCTGGTTCCCCTGTAGAGATCTGGAGCTCACCTGCCTAAAGGCAGGGCCTCCTGCCTGTTCCACTGTAACACCACCTCCAGAACCCAGCACAGCGCCGGCACACAGACATTCCGTTCATATATACTGAGTGAAGTTTCTTCCAACTGGAGTAAAGGTTGGGGCAAGGAGGCGAGGAGGAGAAAGGATCAGAGATGGTGGCAGGGCCCATGTCACGGAGGGCCTCGAGTGCCAGGGGGAGGGGGAGGGGTGAGGTATCACTGGAAGGTCACCATCAGGTCTGTGTCTAGGAGGCTCCGTGTGGCTGCATGTGGGGGGCCAGGGGACAGCGATGGGGCCAGGAGACCTCTGGTTAGGAGGCTGCTGCCAAGATTCTGGAGGATGGCAGTGGCCTGGCCAGGCCCCCTGGGACGTCTACTAGAGCAGGGGCTCCGGCAGCGATGGCAGCAGGGCTGAAGCGGGATGTGTGTGTGTGTTGGCTCTCTCATCCATCCAGTGAGATGATGCTCCTCCTCACAAGTACCCCGGGGACTCTGGGAAACAGCCACAAGCCCTGGTGGCTGTGGGAGGCCACCCCATGGGGTCTGAGCAGGGCTGGGAGCCTGTGGGCCCCACTGAGCCCTGGGCGCTGAGCAAAGAGAAGCCCCATCTGGGACTGAGCTGCTGGCCCTGGAGGAGACGCATCCAGGCGCTGCTCAGGAGGTCTCCTTCCAGGACCACCACGACATGCTGCTGGAGGTGGAGCGGGACAAGGCCATCACCGACAGAGTCATCCTCCTCCAGAAGGTCATCCGGGGGTTCAAAGACAGGTGCGTGCCCCGACCAGCTCCTGTCCCTCAGCCCACCCTCGGGAGTGTGAGTGTGTGCTTGGCTACCCCTTGTTCCTCGCCACGAACACCAGGAATAGACTTGCACACCCTGGTATCCACGTGGAAACCAGCACGCTGTTTGCAAGGCTGTGTGTTTACAGGGCAGAGTGTGCACACACAGCCCTGCAAACAGCTCCATCGTGCCACGTAAGCCCAATAATACAGTGCGCTCTCCTGAGACCCGCTCCTCCTGGACCCTCTGCTCATCTCAGAGGCTGACCCAATTTCCCAGAGAGGAAATTTGAGATTTTGTAAATTGCAAAGTGTGCCACATATTTTACGTAAGGGACATGGGTACACCTGTGACAATTCACAAATGAGCAGGACTGACTCTAAAGTATGATTCAGGCTCTGCACACGTCCATAACCTGCCTCCCTCTATCCACATTTGTACCTGTCCACCTGTCATCTTCTGTCCACCCCCTCCGCCCCCCATCCACTCCCACCATCTTGTCTGTGTACCTGCACGTCCATGCGCTGGCATGCTGGCTCACACACACTCGGACCCGTCCATCCTTCATGCCTCTATTTTTCCTACCTTCCGCAGACACATGTGCGGTCTCTCTGTCCTCCATCAGGCTGGAGATGACTGTCTTCCTGGAGGAGGAGCCTACTGTGTGCAGGGTGACAGCCCTGGGCTCCTCAGAGTCAGAGATAAGGGCTCTAATCCCAACCTCAAATCTCAGTTTTCTCATCTGTAAAATGGGGGAAGTTAGACTGTTCAAAGCACTTTTTCTTTTGTATTATTTCATTTACTAATTTTTTATACATTTCCTCATTCAACAAGTTTTATTTATTTGTTTATTTATTTATTTATTTATTTATTTATTTATTTATTTATTTATTTTAGTAGTCCTGGGGATCGAACCCATGGGCAGTCTTCCTCTGAGCTACACCCCAGACTTTTTATTTTTTGTTTTGAAACAGTGTCTTGCTAGGTTGCTGAGAGTCTCACTACATTGCTGAGGTTGTCCTGGAACCTATGATCCTCCTGTCTCAAGCTTCTCAAGTGCTGGGATTACAGGTGTGCGCCACCATGCTTGGCTAACAAATACTTTTTGAATATCTACCTTAATGGGCTTATGTGACAAGCTGGCGAGGCAGGCAGGACAAGCATTATTCTACCCATTTTTCCAGAAGGGGATGCTGAGGCACAGAGAGGTTCCATGCCTTGCCCAAGGTCACACAGCTGGGATGTCACAGGGCTGGGGCTCAGCGTGCTCTCCCGATCCCAAACCCACCTGCTCTCTCCTCTGGGATTCACCCTTCACGGCTGCTGTTTCAGGTCCAACTTCCTGAAGCTGAAGAATGCCGCCACGCTGATCCAGAGGTACTGGCGAGGCCACAATTGCCGGAGGAACTACGAGCTGGTGAGTCCCCAGGGCTGCTCCTCCCAGCGGGTCTTTAAACCCGGCCTCCTCTTTGCTTACACCAGGGCAGCTCCTCCAGCCCCCGCTATCTTTCCTCCAGCCAAAGTCCAGGTCTCTTTCCCGTGGGTCTTCCCAACTGGTCAGCAATGTCTGTTGCCTTTCTTCTGGAACGTTTGGGTGGGTTGTGGGCACACTGAGGAGGGGGCCTGGAGTGGGTGAGTCACATGGACCCCTGCAGAGCAGCGGGGTCACAGCCTGGACTTGGATGGGGGGGTGGACAGAAAGGAGTCTGTTTGGTTCCAGCTCCTGGTCTAAGGCTGCGGTCCCTCAGGGCAAGCCAACCCCCCCTGGAAACTTTCCCCTGAGGAAAGACAGACTTAACTGGACCAGGACTCACCTGGGGGGCTGCCAGTCCCGGAGTGGAGGCCCACGCAGTGGAAGCTGCTGCCAGCAGGGTCCCTCTGGGATGGGGCGCAAGCTCTGAGCGTGGGGCCTGTCCTTGCAGATGCGCCTGGGCTTCCTGCGGCTGCAGGCCCTGCACCGTGCTCAGAAGCTGCACCAGCAGTACCGCCTGGCCCGCCGACGCATCATCGAGTTCCAGGCCCGCTGCCGTGCCTACCTGGTGCGCAAGGCCTTCCGCCACCGCCTCTGGGCCGTGCTCACCGTGCAGGCCTATGCCCGTGGCATGATCGCCCGCAGGCTGCACCGGCGCCTCCGGGCTGAGGTGAGGGGCCCGGTGTCCCGGGAGGGGGTGTGCTCTGGGGTACAGTCTGATGGATCACCCCAGGTGTTGGCTTGAGGAAGCTGAGGCCCGTGGAGACCATCAGCTGTGCCTGCTCCAAGGAGCAGGTAAAGCCAGGACCACACCCATCTCCAGGCCCTAGCCAGGGGCAGGGCTGGGCCCCAGTCACCCTCGAGACAACTCTGCTTTGGCTTCAGG
Organism: Graphiurus murinus; assembly: GCA_004027655.1. Lineage (NCBI taxonomy): Eukaryota > Metazoa > Chordata > Mammalia > Rodentia > Gliridae > Graphiurus > Graphiurus murinus. The sequence goes on along the minus strand of PVLC010006203.1, from coordinate 8,567 downwards.
ACCCACAGTGCTTCCGCCCTGTGTGGGACCTGGGGCTGCCCATTTCCCTGTCTGCCAAATCGTCTGTCAGCCGCTCTCAGTTACAGAACTTGGGCTGGGGTCGGGGAGCAGGCAGGGGCTCTGTGACAGACATGCACTCCTTTTGATGTCCACCTGGCTGTCCCTTTCCTCAGTACCTGCGGCGCCTCGAGGCAGAGAAAATGCGGCTGGCAGAGGAGGAGAAGCTTCGGAAGGAGATGAGCGCCAAGAAGGCCAAGGAGGAGGCGGAGCGCAAGCACCAGGTGAGCAGAGGTGGAGGCGCCTGTGTCTGCAGCTCTCCTCCAGCATCGCCGTTCCTCACCTGTCCTGCAGCCTTCCGCCCTTCCTTCAGGAGGCCCTAGGCCCACTCGGCACCCGTCAGCTGAGCTCTCACTGGGGACCTGGGCCTGAGCCAGGTGGAGGACAGAGGGCTGTGGTTCCAGGGTAAGAGGCCCCTGCCCCATGGCACCTTCTCTTGTTGGCAACACCCCAGAGCAAAAGCTGGAGTGGGGAAGAATGCCAAGGGCCACACTGCCCAAGAAGGGGCCACCAGCCTCAAGTGCTACTGGACACTCAAAACGTGGCTCCTGTCGGGCATGGTGGTGCAGGCCTGACATCCTAGTACTTGGGAAACTGAGACAGGAGGATCACAGATTTGAGGCCAGCCTCAGCAACTTAGCAAGACCCTGTTTCAAAATTAAAAAATCAGAAAGGGCTAGAGGTATAGCTTGGAGGTAGAACGCCCCTGGGTTCAATCCCCAGTATCAAAAAAACTTAATAATAATAAATAAGTAATAAAAAGGGATGAGGTTGTATCTCAGTGATAGAGTGCCCCTGGGTTCAATCCCCAGTAATACACACACACACACACACACACACACACACACACACACACACACAACTATTGCAAATGATACAGCATTGTGTGAGATATGTACTAGATAACACTGGTAACATGTTAAGATCATATTTGGGAATTATGACTAACCTGTAATCCCAATATTTGGGAGGCTGAGACAGGAGGATTGCAGATTCAAAGCCAGCCTCAGCAACTTAATGAGACTGTCAGCAACCTAGGGAGACCCTGTTTCAAAATAAAAAACATAAAATAGGGATGGTGAGGTAGCTCAGAGGTAGAACATCCCTGAATTCAATCTCCAGTACCGCCCCCCACACACACAATCAATTTCACTTATTTCTTTTTTCCTTTTTAAAATGTGACTACCAACTGGGTGTGGTGGCACAGACCTGTAATCCCAGTACTTGGGAGGCTGAGACAGGGGGATCTCAGTCCACCCTCAGCAACTTAGTGGGACTCTGTTTCAAAATAAAAACAAAACAGGTGGCTTTGGGGGTATAACTTGGAGGTGGAATGCTGCTGAGTTCAATCCCCAGTACCAAAAAAAAAAAAAAAAAAAGTAGCTACCACACACATGGCTTACATCATATTCCTATTGGGCAGCACCTGTCTAGAGCCTGGGCCACAAGGCTGTGAGGTTTCTGGACAGGTGTAGTGTGGAGGCCAGGGAGGGCATGGTGCAGGCTGCCCGGGGGAGGTGGTTCTGGGCTAAGTCCTGCAGGACAGAAGGGCTCCTATCCAGGCTGGTCACTGCACCCGTCTGCCTTGGGCTGTGAGGCCAGACAAGGAAGTCAGGCACATTCTTCCTGCGCTCAGGAGGCCCCCCGGGGAGCTGGGGACTGAGGCTGCTGCTGGACCTCTGAGTTCCCGAGCCATGGCACTGGGTGTTAACCCCCCTCCTCTGCCCCGCCGTCAGGAGCGCCTGGCCCAGCTGGCTCGGGAGGATGCAGAGCGGGAGCTGAAGGAGAAGGAGGAGACCCGGCGGAAGAAGGAGCTGCTGGAGCAGATGGAGAAGGCCCGCCATGAGCCCATCAACCACTCGGACATGGTGGACAAGATGTTTGGCTTCCTGGGGACCTCGGGCGGCCTGCCAGGCCAAGAGGGCCAGGCGCCTGCCGGCTTTGAGGTACCAGGCTGCCGGCAGCTCACCGCCCTCCCTCTTCATGTGTCCCTGTGAATTAACACCCACTGGTGCCTCTGAGCATATCGGTGGTGATGTGCTGGGTCCCGAGCCCCATCCAGCCCCGCCCGTCACTTGACCTTGGGCCAGTCTCGGTCCCTCTCCAGGGCCTTCCCAGACTTTTATCCATTCATCTTCGAGGACCTACTATGTGCCCAGTCTGTTCAGACAGCAGACAGGACAGACAGAACCCCCGTCCTCCCGGAGGAGGAGCTGGTTCCTCAGGGGTAGGTGGGGCGACAGCAGCCCAGCCCGAGCCTGTCCCACATGGCAGGGAACCCCTCTGTGTCCCTCAGGACCTGGAGCGAGGGCGGAGGGAGATGGTGGAGGAGGACGTGGACGCGGCCCTGCCCCTGCCCGACGAGGACGAGGAGGACCTCTCTGAGTACAAGTTCGCCAAGTTCGCTGCCACCTACTTCCAGGGCACGACCACCCACTCCTACACCCGGCGGCCCCTCAAGCAGCCACTGCTCTACCACGACGACGAGGGCGACCAGCTGGTGAGGACTGGCAGCCAGCAGGGGCTGAGCTGTCCCCGTGCACCCTGGCAGGCAGGGGCCAGGTCTGACTGATGTCTTCACTGGCCACGCAGGCTGGTGCCATCCAGCCCTCTCCCCAGACCCCAGGTCATCTCTGCAGTTGTAGCAATGTCCTCTGCCCTGGCCCTCTGACACGTACGCTCTGCCCCCAGGCAGCCCTGGCCGTCTGGATCACCATCCTCCGGTTCATGGGGGACCTCCCAGAGCCCAAGTACCACACGGCCATGAGTGACGGCAGCGAGAAGATCCCTGTGATGACCAAGATTTACGAGACGCTGGGCAAGAAGACGTACAAGAGGGAGCTGCAGGCCCTGCAGGGCGAGGGCGAGGTCAGCCCCACCTGATGGCCCTCCCAGGCCAGTGGCGTGGGGCGGGGGGCTGGCATGTGTGACCTTGGGTCCTTGGCAGAAAGAGCACTCTATAATTTGTCTTAGCCTCCCCTCCCCCAGCATCCAGCCTCCTCTGTCTACCTGTGGGAACACATGTGTGAAAGTTCTGTAAACTGTAAAGTGCTGACCATACCCGGGGGGGCACATGGCAGAGTGGATGGGCCTTGTTGCTGCCTTTGCGGCTCCCTGCCTTGGACAGGTCACTGAGCTTTTCCGAGTCTCTGTTTTCCCATCTGGCAGTGTGGTGGGGTGGGGGTGGGGCTAAGGGGTGGTGTCGTGGGCATATCTCCTGAGCCTTACGTGGAGGTGAGCTGAGCCTAGGTCACAGCCCCTCACCTCTGTTGGTCCTGCAGACCCAGCTCCCTGACGGTCAGAAGAAAAGCAGCGTGAGGCACAAGCTGGTTCACCTGACGCTGAAGAAGAAGTCCAAACTCACAGAGGAGGTGAGAGCAGACCCCGGGCCCACAGCCTGGCCTCCGAGCGCAGGACGGCGTGCGGGTGACTGGACAGATAGGACGGTCACCAGAATCAGGGAGGGCTTCCCAGGGCGGGAGCCAGAGCTGGTGAGGGTCCTCGTGGAACGCGGCGAGGCTGGACTTGCACCAGGGCGTTGGTCCAAGGGCCCTCCAGGCAGAGCGTCACTGTGGGTGAGCGTGCTCGTGGACTGTCACACCAAGTGCTTTGACCTCGCCCATTGACCGCTTGGCCTCTGAGCACCGTCCCGGCCTTGTGCTCCAGGCTGTTCCAGCTGGAAGGGCTGTGTCAGACCCGTACAGACCATGGCATTCACAGCTCTGCGGCCGGCTCCCCACACCCCCTGTCTGCACATACCTGAGTCTCCTCTTTCCCTTCTCTGCCCTGAGTCCCCTCCTCCAGGAAGACTCCCCACTTCCTCTCTGCAAGGTCAGGGGCTCCTTGCCTCTGTCCCTGTCCTGAGGCCCAAATCCAGTCTTGCAAGTTGGTTGGGCTCGGAGTTGAATCCCAGCTTGGCATCTGAGGGACCTGGGCAGGAAAATGCCCTCTCCAGGGAGGAGGGCACAGGTGACGGCCTTGGTGGACATGAGGACTGTCCAGGGCCCTCCCTGTCATACTGGACATGCTCCAGCTGCTCACCTTTCCCTCACAGCACCTGGGTAGAATGTGGGGCTGCCACTGTGGCTGTCTGGGGCCAGAGAGGGACACTCATGTCCTAAGAACCAAGTCTAAAGCTGGCCATGTCAGGGCCAGGGGCCTTGGTGACTGGGTGGCCAGAGCCCAGAGTGTGTTCTGGTGCCAGAGATATATGAAGGGCCCCAGAGAGAGAGAGAGAGAGAGAGAGAGAGAGAGAGAGAGAGAGAGAGAGAGAGAGAGAGAGATCCCGCCCAGAATCGGAGCAGATGTCCAGGAGGCTGTGGCAGACAGAGCCTCATTCCCAGAAACAGTGGCACCAGCCAGTGCTCCCCGACTGTAGGGGCCAGTCTTGACTCCCCATCCTGTCTTGGCCTGCTGGGATGGGGTAGCGGCAGCAGCAGAGTCAGTGGTGGGGAGCCCCACTTCTCTACTCTGGGGAGTAGGCAGTCTCAGGCATCCTGCTTGGCTGAGACAGCGCCCCCAGCTTCACCTGCCCTGGTCAAGCCTGTGCCCTTCGCCCAGGTGACCAAGAGGCTGCATGACGGGGAGTCCACGGTGCAGGGCAACAGCATGCTGGAGGACCGGCCCACCTCCAACCTGGAGAAGCTGCACTTCATCATCGGCAACGGCATCCTGCGGCCAGCGCTGCGGTCAGTGCCCGGGTGGGGCGGGGGGCTGGCATGGCCGGGTGTGGCTCCAGCACCTTGGCAACAGGTGAAGCCAGGAGGCCTGCATTCAGCTCTGCTGCCGGCTGGTTGTGCAACCTGTCGAGATCCTTCCTCTCTAAGCCTGTTTCCTTGTCCGTAAAGGGGGAAAAAATAGTAGTGCCTACCTCCGAGGCTTGTGGAAAGCTAAACCATGAATGAAAAGTGTGTAACCAAGATGGGGACCACCTCAGGCCCTCAGTGACAGAGCTGTGATTACTGTTACCTGACCTGCATGTTTGAACCCCCAGAGCAGGAAGGGCTACCAGTTCACCTGCAGCGCACCTGTCCCAGGCCTGGGCTCAGTGTCCCCTGCCCCCAGGTCCCTGTGGGCTGGGAGTTGATGGGAAGACCCTGGGGGTCACCAGGTGGGGCGGGCAGGCTTCTCTGAGAACTGGACCAGGGCAGCTGGTAAGGAGAGCTGAGCGTGTGGACTGGTCTGTGCTTTGGGAGGACGGCCTGATGGGAAAACTGAGTTCAGGGTGGAGAAGACACTTGCCCAGGGCTCACCAGGCCTCCTCCCTTCCAGGTGGGCCTCCTTCCATCGCCCCCAGCCAGTGACTGCCTTGCTGGAGGCCACCCAGACCCCTCCCTCCAGGAGGGAAGGTAGCCCCCAGCCATCTCACGGTCACACCTAAAGCTGAGCCTTCCAGAGAGGTGTGTCAGGAGCCCTGGACCAAGAGGGGGAAGGCTGAGGGACCCGGGCCAACCCCGCCCTGCTCCCCGCCTCAGTCCCTCTGCCAGTGAAGTGAGGTCAGGTCAGAGACTCCAGTGACAGGGGATGAGGTTTTCACTGGTCTTTCGCAAGATGGAACTAGAGCTACATGTTTTTACTTTAAAGATTGGTCTTTGTTCTGAAACTTTACCTTACTACTCTTTAGATTTTCTTTTCTTTTTTTTAAGTTTGTGGTGCTGGGGGTGGAACACAGGACCTGACGCATGCCAGGCAATCACTCTATCACTGAACTATAGCCCTGGTCCCTCTTTGGATATTTAAAGGTGCCTTTGTGGCAGGGGATGGTGGCACACGCTTTGTAATCCCAGTACTTGGGAGGCAGAGACAGGAAGATCACAGGTTCAAAGACAGCCTCAGCAAGTAGTGAGACTCTCATCAATCTTGTGAGACCCTATTCCAAAATAAAAATAAAATAGGGCTAGGGGTGTAGCTTATGTCCCTGGGTTCAATCCCTAGTACCATACACACACGCACACACACACACACACACACACACACAAAGTACCTTTGTTTAGCTGGGCTCGATGGTGCATAACTGCAATCCCAGCACTTGGGAAGCTAAGACAGGAGGATCAGAGACTTGAGGCCAGCCTTAGCAACTTAGTAAGAACCTGTTTCAAAAAAAAAGGGGGGGGGGGCTGGGGATATAGCTCAAAGGTAGAATGCCCCTGGGTTCAATCCCCAGGACCACACACATACACATACACATACATACACAAAATTACCTTCATTTTATTAAATGATTGGAGTAGTGGGCAGGGTATATGTGTATTTTAAGTGTTATTATTTTGTCATGATAAAAAGTTGATGCCAAGCGTGATAGTACATGCCTGTAATGCCAGTACTTGAGAGACTGAGATAGTTGGATCTCAGGTTTGAGACCAGCCTCAGTAACTTAGCATGACCCTGTTTTCAAATAAAAAAAAAATATAACAGTGCTGGAGGTGTAGCTCGGAGGTAGAATGTCCCTGGATTCAATCCCCAGTATCAATAAATAAATAAATAAAATGCTGGGGATGTAGCTTAGAGGTAGAATACCCATGGGTTCAATCCTCAATACCTCACTAAATAAATGAAGTTGTCAATGTCTACAATTTACCATATTTTATATTACTATTATTATGTTTTTGGTACTGGGGATTGAACCTAGAGGCATTCTACTTTCGAGCTATACCCCCAGCCCTTTATTTATTTATTTATTTATTTATTTATTTATTTATTTATTTATTTATTGCAGTACTGGGGATTGGACCCAGGGGGATTCTACCTCCGAGCTATACCCCCCAGCCCTGTTTTTTATTCTGTATTTTGAAACAGGGTCTCACTAAGCTGTGGAGTGCCTTGCTAAGTAGCTGAGGTTGGCCGCGAACCTGTGATCCTCCGGCCTCAGCGTCCCAAGTACTGGGATTACAAGTGTGCACCACCACACCCGCCTAATTTTTTATTTTGAAACGATCTCACTAAATTGCTGAAGCTGTCCTTAAACCTGGGATCCTTGTGCCTCAGCCTCCCAGTTACTGGGATTACATGTGCTACCAGGTCTGGTTTTGTAATTTATTTTAAATTATAGTGGCCCATGAGCTCACAATTGGGGAGCCACAGAATCAGGCAATTCCTCTTCCTACCTGGTACTGCTCTAGTGAGGGAAGAGGATTAGCAAGCGCCCCCTGGTGGTCACAGCATTGCCATGCATCCACCCTTGGTCCGGAGCAGGCTGCCCTAGTGAAATTCCCAGCTTACCCACTGGAAGAAACATTCCTCCTGACAGCAGTGACCATCCCAGCTGCCCTTTACTGGCTCACTATACTAGGCCCTGTGCTGGTGCTTTATAAGCCTTGGCTCACTTTTCTGCACCACAATCCTGTGAGGATCCCTTTACAGTGAAAAGAAAAATTACTTTCCTTGTTTTCGTCTTACCACAAAATACACACCACTAACATAGTGAAACATCACAGACACAGAGGAGTTAGAGGAGTTAGAGGCCCTACTCCTGTAGCCCCTGATGCACTCCCAGAGGCGAGGCTTGTTTCTGCTCTACCAGCTGCCCTTAGTAGAAACTGCCCCTGCTGCCCTGGGACGAGAGATACACACTCCTCTGCCTGAGCACTCCGAGGTCGGGGAGGAGGCAGGGGCAGGCCTGTGTGTCTCATCAGTGTGGCCCCCAGGGGCAGCAGACACTGTGCCCAGAGCAGGCTGTGCTCTTCTCCCTGCATGGCAGGCCCTGCCAGTGGTCTCTGATTGGAGTTAGGAACAGGCCTCAGGCCAGATGGTCCTGTCCCTAAAGCAAGACCCTCTCCAGCAGCTCCCCAGAGCTTGGCCTTCTTCACCCGGCCCCATGCTGCCTCCTCCTGGACGGTCTTGGGCAAGTTGGACGGGACAACTGTGTCTGTTCCACCTGCTGCTGGGAGGGCCGGGGCCAGGGCTGTCCCTCTGAAGTGCTTCCCTTCTGTCCCAGGGATGAGATCTACTGCCAGATCAGCAAGCAGCTCACCCACAACCCCTCCAAGAGCAGCTACGCCCGGGGCTGGATCCTCGTGTCTCTCTGCGTGGGCTGCTTTGCCCCCTCCGAGAAGTTCGTTAAGGTAGGGTAGGTGCCGAGGTGCAAGAGGGCTGGGCCTTGTGCAGGCGCTGAGCCGAGAGAGCAGAGGCCCAGCGGGGCCTGGTAGCGCAGCCCTGCTTAGACCTGTCCTCCCGGTAGGATGGATGTCTCCTTGGCCCTGACGGCCAGCTCTTTGCTCTCAGCCCCATTCTACTTAGCTGGAGTCTGACAGGAGTGTACGCTCTGTGCATGTGTCTTGGGTTCAGCTCATCAGGTCCCGGGTGCCGGGGACATCAATCTGACTGGTTGGCACTGTGAGGGCAGAGGGGGCGCGGAGTCTAGACCAGTTAGGAGTCTAGAGCAGTTGGGCTAGGGAGAGGAGGAGATGGCGCCTGTGGGGTGAGGCTGGCTCCAGTGGTTTTGTTGCCACACCATGCTACGTGTCCCGGTGTCCCAAGGGCTAGAGAGGAGGGGACAGGCCAATCCTGCCCAG